>AWOL01S0022780.1:10234-37518 GCA_000715115.1 Nicotiana otophora
TATATATATATATATTGTAACGACTCAAAATCTCACCTGTCGTGATGACGCCTATCTCGATACTAGGCAAGCCAATAACATCAATAAATCACAATTTCTTTTAAGTTTGAAAATATAATATTTAAAGTCAATACAAGAATCTCATTAATACCGATATAAAATACTCCCAAAACCCGGTGTCACTGAGTACATGAGCATCTAAATGATAACAAAGTCTGACTGATAAAAATACTGCCTGAAAATATAGAGCAGTACAATAACCGAAAGGAAGAGAGAGTCAAGGTCAGCGAACGCCTAACAGCTACCTTGATAGTTTCCAACGGATAACATCCTGAGATCTAACCGTCGCCATATCCGGAAGCACCTAGATCTACACACGAGGTGCAGGGTGTAGTATGAGTACAACCAACTCAGCAAGTAATAATACTAAATAAGAACTGAAAGTAGTGACGAGCTTCACAGCTAAGTCCAATTATAGTAGTTTCCAACATAAGAAAGTAGTCATGCTTGCATATTCACAATTAAGGCCCAAACACTAATTTCATATCAAGTTCGACTGAACAGAAGATAATATCTTTCAGAAATTTCCAAAACAGTGATATATGACAGCTGAAATGCAACATTAATGAAATCAATGCATTCTCTCAGAACAACATGTCACGACCCAAATTAACCATCCGTAAGGTGTCGTGATGGCACCTAGTCTTTACGACTATGTAAGCCTAGTATTACGAAAAATATAAGGAAAACACAAAATTTTAAAGGATGAACAACATATTGTGAATAGCCAATAGTAGTACCACTCGGCATATACAAAATAATTTCTCAAGACCCAAAATATCACTAAGTCACAAGCTGCTATAATCTATGTAGCTCTATACAAAACTCTGAAGATAATAAAGAAAGTCTCTAGGCGAGGGAGTAGAAGGGGACTTCGAAGATCTGCGGACGCAAGCAGTAGTACCTTGAAGTCTTGTAGAATCAGCAGCACGCACTAACCTTGAGGCTGATAGCTCGCACCTGGATCTGCACACGAAAACATGTGCAGGGAAGGGCATGAGTACACCATATTTGTACCCAGTAAGTACCAAGCCTAACCTCGGTCGAGTAGTGACGAGATCAGGTTAAGGCCCTACCGGAGTAAATATAATAAATTAAACAGTAAAAGATATAAATAAAATTTACGGTAACACAGTTAAAGAAATTCTCGAAAATTTAACAGTGAACCTCCCGGGATACCGTCTCGTAGTTCCAAATGAATATGCACTACATGGGGATCTCCTGGAATACGTCCATAGTCCCAAAGTAAATATGCAGTGCTGGGGGATCTTCCGGAATACCCGTAGTCCCAAAATAAATATGCAACGCAAGATGAAGTGGCAGGTATGGCATCGAGTTATATACTTTATACTGAACACAGATAAGGAAAGTAGGGACTTAACTAAGCATGACGCACAAAATTTCAGATAGGCAGTTAAAACATGTAAGCATGCTTCTCTAGTCTAAGCTAAACAATTAAACGTATTAGTGCGATTTAATAAGGGAAAAACAGTTTATGATTAAGAAAGGAAAAACGAGATTTGTTTTGCAATAATAGCCCGTGTACGTACTCGTCACCTCACGTACACGTTTCCCACACATCAATTAATATCAAACATCCTAAGGGAAAAATCCCCAACACAAGGTTAGGCAAGCCACTTACCTCGACCGCTCAAATCAACTTGATATCACGTTCTTGCCACGAGTATCTGACTCCAAATGGCCCGAATCTATTAAAATTAATTTCATAATGTAAATATAACTACAAGTAACTAATTTAACTAATTAATTCGAAGCTAAAGCGTGAAATTAGGAAAAGCACCCAAAACGTCTCCCCGGGCCCACGTCTCGGAATCGGGTAAAATTACAAATTATGAACACTCATTCGCTCACGAGTTCAGTCGAACAAAAATCATCTAAATCTGACGTCAAATTCCCATTCAAATCTCAGATTTTCAATCGGGGAACCTTTTTCCACATTTCCAAACTTCTACCCTCAAATTCCTTAATTAGACGAGGAAAACAATAATAGATATATGTATTATGATCAAAGTAGAGTTAGAATTAGTTACCCAAGAGTTATCCTTCAAAATCCCTCGAGAAATCATCCCCCACCGAGCTCAAAATCGAATTGGTGAAAAATGAGGAGTGAACCCTCGAAGCTGCCTCTTCAACCAAGCGATTTCCGCACTTGTGCTCATAGGGTCGCATCTTCGGTCACACACCTGCAGACAAATCATCGAAGGTGCGAAGGTCACTTATCTGGGTTGGGTCCACACCTGCACGCTTGAGTCCGCACCTGCGGATGCGCTTCTGCGCTCAGTTGTTCGCTTCTGTGGAACCTTGGGTCCTTCTCACCTCCGCATCTGCGACTGGCATTCTGCAGATGCGGCTCCACTTCTGCGGCTCACTCGTCACATCTACGACCACTGACTCCCCGGCCTAAAATCGCACCTACGATACCAGCCTCCCTTCTGCGGGGCCACACCTGCGGACTCCTCACTGCATGTGCGAAAACACCAGAACCCACAACTCACAAATTCCTCTAAGTCCAAACTTTCACCCGTTAAGCACCCGAAATACACCCGAGGCCCCCGGGACCTCAACCAAACATACCAACCAATCCTAAAATGCTATACAAACTTAGTCGAGCCTTCAAACCACATCGAACAACACCTAAATCATGAATTAAGCACGGATTCAAGCCTAAGAATTTAGAAATTTTCAAATTCTACAAACGACACCGAACCACATCAAATCTAGTCCGAATGATCTCAAATTTTACACACAGGTCACGAATGACACTACAAACCTACAACCACTTTCGGAATTCCATTCCGAGCTCGATATCAAAATTTTCACTATCGGCCGAAATCGCCGAAAAATTAACTTTCGCCAATTCAAGCCTAAATCTACTATAGACCTCCAAAACATATTCCGGATGTGCTCCTAAGTCCAAAATCACTCAACAGAGCTAATGGAGTCGACATAATTCCATTCCAGATCCTTATTCACAGAGTTCCGACTATGGTCCAAACTCTAAGTCTTAAACTCACAACTAGGGACTAAGTGTCCCAAAACTCTCCGAATTCCATAACCAAATACTCTGGCAAGTCCCAATAGGGGAAACAAACATGGGGAAAACATTTATTAGGGGATCAGGGCTCTAATTCTCAAAACGACCGGTCGGGTCGTTACACAACAGTCACTCAGTCCTTCCACTCTCTCAGCACTCGGCACTCGCACTCAGTAGGTACCTACGCTCACTGGGGGTGTACAGACTCCGGAGGGGCTCCTTCAGCCCAAGCGCTATAATCGGTACGGACAACTCACGTGCTACATGGACAACTCATGTGCTATAATGTAAATATCTGGATCCGCACGGACAACTCACGTGTTGAACGAACAACTTACGTGCTATAGTATCAACATCTGGATGCGCACGGACAACTCACGTGCTATAGTATCAATACGTGGATCCTCACGGACAACTCACTTGCTGTACGGACAACTCATCTGCTATAGTATCAAAATTTCACAATCAGGCCCTCGGCTTCACTTAGTCATAAATCTCTCCAGTCTCTCAGTAATCATGAAAATCGGCCCAAAAATGATGATATGATGTATTAATAAATAGCAACAGAGACAGAGATATGATATAAAATGAATAAACATGACCGAGTGTGAAATTAAAATTTAAACAATTAATTTAACAACAATATGACTTTTATAGGTCTCAATAATATTGGCATATAGCCTCAGCATGATTTTTAACATGATTCTCGGCTCAATTTCTTTAACTCATAAAAATACATTGACAATGTCAAGATTATTTGACTATACAATTCCATCAAATTTGACCAAGTCAAAATTCCTACGGTGCACGCCCACACGCCCATCATCTAGCGTGTGCGTCACCTCAAAACCAATCACATAACACAAAAATCCGGGGTTTCATACTCTCAGAACCAAATTTAGAACTGTTACTTACCTTGAACTGTGTAGTTCTTTATTTTTCTATGCCTTTGCCTCGCGAATCGGCCTCTGAATGCCTCATATCTGGCAACAGTTAATTCAATTCAGTCAATACTAATTATAGGAATTAATTCCATATGAAAATACTAATTTTCCAATAAAATCCGAAATTTAACTCAAAAATTACATGTGGAGCCCACGTCTCAGAATCTGACAAAACTCACAAAATCCGACAACCCATTCAATTACGAGTCCAACCATATCAATTTTATCAAATTTTGATAACAACTCGACCTCCAAATCTAAATTTTTTGTTCTTGAAAAGTTTTGCAAAAATCTCGATTTCTTCCATTTAAATCCGAAATAAATGATGTATATAACCATGGATTTATGAAATATAATCACTTTTGGATATAGGACACTTACCCAGGGTCGAAGTCGAGAAGAAATCCTCAAAATCGCCCAAGAACAGTGCTCCAAAAATCCAAAACCAAATGAAGGAAATGACCATTTTTGGTCCTTAAGTTTCTGCCCATCCGTCACTAAAAGTCCATTTTCCGTCACTAAAAGTCTACACCAGAACTTGCTTGCACCAACAGTTATTCTTTAACTAAAAAGGCTCTAACTCCATCATACGAACTCGGAATTCGATGATTCTTGTTCCTATGAGTCACAAATCATAATAAAAACCTAGTCGTTCAATCAAAACTCAACTCAGAGCTCATTTACTCAATGCGATATCAATTTCACTCGTTAAATAATTAACTCATGTTTTGAGCTAAAAACCGAATCGCGACTTGATGAAATTAGACCAAACTCTCCAGATCTCTCTTATAACTCATCATCAAAATCCTGGAAGTCTCGAAATCGAATTTCAATCTCTAGAATTAAAAATGGACCTTTGGATCATTACATGTTTATGCTCAAAACACCAAACTCTTCCAAAATTTCTTCCAAAACTCATCCGAGTCCCCTGGGACCCTAACCAAGTATACTAGCAAGTCCCATAATATGACATTATATTAGTCGATGCCTCAAATTACATTGAACAACACTAAAACACGAATCGCACCCCAATTCAAGCCTATGCAAAACTAACAAATTCCAAATTCTACATTCGATACCGAAACTTATCAAATCAATTTCGATTGACCTCAAATTTTGAACACAAGTCATAAATGACATAACATAGTTGTTCTAATTTCCAGAATCACATTTCGATCCCGATATCAAAAAGCCAACTCCCCGGTCAAACTTCCAAACTTAAATTTCCTATTTTTGCCATTTCAAGACTAATTTAGCTACGGATCTCAAAATAAATATCTGGACACACTCCTAAATCCGAAATCACCATACAAAGCTATTGGGACCATCAGAATTCCATTGAGGGGTCATTTACACATAATTCCTCATTCGGTCAATTATTTCAACTTAAGCTTCCAAAATAAGAATTGTTCTTTCAATAAAATCCCGAATCATCTGAAAACCAAACTTGACCACCCTCACAAGTCATAATACACATTTCAACGCTGCTCGAGACCTTAAGCCACCGAACGGAATGCTAATTCTCAAAATGACAAGTCGGGTCATTACATTCTCCCCCACTTAAATATACGTTCGTCCTCGAATATACCAAGAGTTATTCCTAAACCTTCAAATCACTATTTCACTTTATCACGCACATACTCGGGGGTGATCCCACGTCACCCTATTACATATAGGCCTGATGATACCACATAACTGAATATTACTAATTTAGCATTAGCCCATAAACCTTGGAATCCAATTTCCAACATCCAAAAATTTCTTTTGAAGACCCGAATCTCACATCTACACTCTGTATGAGTCTTAACAAGCTGTATTAAGACTTGGCCATAACTCCAGATGTAATCACATGATATACTACACAACCCGCATACTCACAATAGTTTCTAATCACTGTAGCTGCTTAAAAACAAACCCGATACCGGTATTAAACCCCATATCAAATAACACATCATTCCAAAACCTTTGTACACTGCCGATAATGAAAGAACCATGCGGAATTTCATGACCACTTACCAGATAAACAAGTCACAGAGCTTTACCTCGTTCAACAAGTACCATAGCCAATTATTTAAGCCGAATTCTAAATTATTATTCCAACACGCAGTAATCAAATATGATAGCATCCATTCTAGGTCTATTTACCTTATCTCATCCAACACAACCACTCTAGTGACATGCCACATCAATACAATCTTAATCCACAACCCGTGCAATTCGTGCACCAATAAGCAACATTCCAAATATACGCAATCATGAAAAATGACTCAAACGAGAGAACCATCCCGAAAGTTCAATAAGTACCACCACAACCGAAATGCTACAAACCCATCATACCTAGTAGAACCAAGACACATGAATCTAACACAAAGGATCATCTCCCGACATAACCCAACTGCAATGCGTGACCCCATCCAAGCACTGGTCTATATGAAATACCTCAAGCCGCAATGCTCAAAATTAACAACCACATGCAATTTGACATCAAGTACACGAAGTGCATGACCATAAACATGGAGAAGAAAATGACACAATATACCACAATCCAGAAAGACCATAACTAAGGTGCAATCAACCATTCCACACCCCAATCACCATATCACTTGAATTCCACTATAAGGCCCAAATAGAACTGCACCATGTGTGCATATAACCAACGAATCACAACCTTTCGTAGCATGGAAGGGTAACGTATAGAACATATCCGATACGAATAAAAATTAATTCTAACCGAATGGAACATCCCTCAACAATAGCAGTTCGGAGTCAACAAATCCGACCCAGTGTAGAATACACATCTTCATTGGGCCTATCAATGGGCCCCTAAATTAACTCCGACCATCCCCAAATGGACAAATAGCCCTCCAAAAGTTCACAACGACCTAACCATAACACATAATATCATCTGATTAGCTTTGGCCACATCTTCACAGTCTAAAACCACGAAACAACCTGCTTCTGAGAACTCCCAGTCTCCAAATCTATAGAACACACGAATCACCATATTTGATCCCAACTCCACCGCCTGAATGTCTAACACATCTCTCATAAACGATCATCCCACGAGGAATACTTCTATGATTCTTTAGTGCCACATAACAATAATTTGAATATCAACAGTCTATCAACCAGGTGGGTACCGCAATACCAATGAAGAACCATAAGTCAAAACACAATGCGCCTTCTAAAATGCGCACCATTCTCAGGAATTACCGAGCAGTTATAACATTCATCTAAATGTCCGAAACTAATCATGTTGTCCATAATTCATGAACTCCCCTTCAAAACTTAACTGCCACCTTGTACATGCAATTCTGAATCCCACAGGACACACCACCTCTATTAGACCACCATACAAAAAGTACGAGAATTTCATATCAACTCTGAGTCACCATTAGAATACATACCCGATTAGTTAAAAATCTTCCATCTACTCCCGTACAGAAGGAAATCACAATACACAACACGTTCCTCACACCGGTAAACAATATCCGGCTCAAACCATGGTAAAAAAACCATTAAGAACGCTTTGAAATCTGTTTGCACATAACCAAGCTATCAAGACTGAATTTCTCCAACTCGACCAAGCCACGTAGGTTACCAAACCCAAGAATATTGCCACCAAATATCTGTAGAGCCTCACCACATCATAATTACTCTAATAAATACCACAATCGAGACACCCACTCTGAAAAGATCTTATGGGGACATAAATTGCTCTTTTACCTTTCTTATACTGGAATATAGAATCCATAGTCATACAGAAACCGCAAGTCCTAGCACTATCAAATGTAAATCTCAGATTCTATCCATACACTAGTCCGGAAAGATTCTCAATTATCATATATAAATCTCGGACCCATTAGAACCTTCTCGAGAGTCACCCACTCTGCTCAAACCTGAATTGCACCGCCCAAACGAGCCAAAAGACCCATGCCCCATTAGTACAACAACACTCAAAGAAGTGACCCTGCCTTAACACCACCGGTCGAATTCATATTCCATGCGAGCTACATTCTTCGCAATTAACAACTTAATCCTTCCATGATTTTTCATATTTTCATAAGTGCATTATATTCTGTATTCAGGAAATTTCCTTACTCGAGTCATCCTCGACCTCAGCCTATGCAGTCATAACTGTTCCACAAGTATGTCTCGGACAAAAACCTAAATTTAACCTAAAACCATGAAATCAAATTGTCAATAGTGGGCTCCCCCACATGGCTCAAAGCCATAGATCAAAACATTTAATAATTCACAATACCCATATTCAATTACTACCATAACACCGTAGTGAGATTTAACTAAATTCTTCCCAAGCTCATGAAACCTAACCTATATGGTTGTCACGACCCAAAATTTCCACCTTCGGGGCCGTGATGATGCCTAATATTTTACTTGCTAGGCAAGCCAACGTTAGAATATAATTAGCCATTTAAACAAAATTTTAAATTAGTTAATAACCAAGAAATAAATACGTAAATAAAGTATGAAATAAAGTGAATAATCCATAATAATCGTGATGTCTAAATACTATCCCAGAACATGAGTCACAAGTGCATGAGCTTCTAGAATAATACAAATAAGGATCTGAATAAAATAAAGCTGTCTGAAAGAAAACACACAGCTAAAATAAAGTGTAAGGAGACTTTAGAACTGCGGACGCTGTGCAGTTGTATCTCAAGTCTCCTCCGGGTAACTGAAATCCGAGCAAGTCCACGGTACGCCGCTGGGACCAACTCCAAAATCTGCACAAGAAGTGCAGAGTGTAGTATGAGTACAACCGATCCCATGTACTCTGTAAGTGCCGAGCCTAACCTCGACAAAGTAGTGACGAGGCTAAGGTAGGTCACTTACATTAACCCGTATACAATAATAGTAATAATAGCAATAATAGAAATAAAACATATAACTCATTTCAACAGTTGAAACCAACTCGACAGTCATAACCAACTACTATTTCAATCAATTTCCATTGCGGCGTGCAACCCGCTCCAATAATATAACTTAACAACTCTTAAATATAATAAAAATACTCCCATAAATACCACATCCAGTAAGAAATTATTAGGCAACAAGGCACACAACATTTATAAATTATTTCGGAAACAAGTAATGTCAAGTAGCAATTAATTGTGGAAATCAAGGAGAAAATAGGAAATTTCATATTTAATATGCTAAATGTCAAGTAGCAATTAAGACACAAAAATAATCATTGGACACTCATTGCAAGAATTCAAGAATTAATATTTGACAAGGAATATAATAGAAACAATTATTATGGCAATTAATTCATGTCTTAAAAACAATTTAGGATTTTTTAAATAATTATGCAAATAATTAATTTGACAAAGTATAGGCACTCGTCACCTTGCCTATACACCGTTACACATGAAATTCACGTAGCAAATAATTCAAGGGTTCTATTCCCTCAAGTAAAGGTTAACCACGATACTTACCTCGCTTTGCAACCAAATTCAAGATTCCAATAAACCTTTGCCTCACGAATTCGTGTCCGAAATCCTCAAATCTAGTCATAAACAATTCAATATACTCAATACAAATTGTAAGAATTAATTCCATATGAATTTACTAATTTTCTGGATTAAAATTCGAAATTCATCTAAGAAATCAACAGTGGGGCCCACATCTTGAATCTCAGAAAATCTTACGAAATCCAAACACTCGTTGCAAGACGAGTCCAACCATATAAAAATTATCAAATTCCGATGTCAAATGGACCTTCAAATCTTAAATTTTCGTTTTTTGGAAAGTTTTACAAAAATTCCAATTTCTTCCATCTAAATCCGAAATAAAGGATGAATATAGACATGGATTTATGAAATATCATCAATATATGATAAATAACACTTACCCAGTCCGAAGTCGTTGAAAACACCTTCAAATCGCCCAGACACCGAGATTTTAAAACTCAAACAAAAATGGCGAAATGATTTATTTTTGATTCTTTTGTTTCTGCCAATTTTCCGCTTCTGCGACGAAATTGTCGCATCTACGACGTCGCTTCTGTGAAGAAGTGCAGGCCACGCGAAGCCTCGCATCTGCGGAGGAAAATGTGCATCTGCGCTGCCTGCCGTTTCTGCGGTCGCATAGCCCGCTTCTGCTGACGCGCGGGTGCGTTAAAGTTTCCGCACCGACGGCTTTTGCCCAGCTTGCCCTGGCCGCTTCTGCAAGAGATTTTTCGCTTCCGCCGAGCCACTTCTGCGGCCAAGGCTCCGCAGAAGCGAAGGCACCAGAAGCAGCGAAATTCCAGATTTTTCTTAAGTCCAACTTTTGTTCCGATTTCAAACTAAATCACACTCGGGGTACTGGGGGCCCAATCCGAATATACCAACAAGTCCCGAAACATAATACAGACTTACTTGGGGTCTCAAATCACGTCTAACAATGTCGAAATTATAATTCATACCTCGATTCAGACTTAAGAATTTCAAACTTTTCAATTTACAAAATTTGTGCCGAAACATGTTAAATGAATCCGGAATGACTTCAAATTTGGAACATAAGACGTAAGTGACATAACAGAGCTATTCAAATTTTCGGAATCGGATTCCGACCCCGTTATCAAAAAGTCAAATCCGTGGTCAAATTTTGGAAATCTTTAGCCTTTAAATTTCTAGTTTCCGTTAAATGGCTATAACTTGAGCTAGGGACCTCCAAATTAAATTCCGGACATACGCCCAAGTCCCAAATCACGATACGGACCTACCGGAACTGTCAAAACTCTGATACGGGCCTGTTTGCTCAAAACTTTGACCGAAGTCAACTTAGTTGAGTTTTAAAGCTCTATTTCACATTTTAATCCATTGTTCACATAAATATTTTTCGAAAAATTATACGGACTGTGCACGCAAGTTGAGGAATGATGAATGGTGCTATTTGAGGTCTCAGAACACATAAATAATTATAAATTTAAAGATGACATTTTGGGTCATCATATTGTCCACCTTTAAAACAAACATTCGTCCTCGAACGGAATTAGAAAAGTACCTGAGCTGGTAAAAAGGTGTGGATATTTAATCTGCATGTCCGACTCGAACTCCCAGGTAGATGCTTCTACCGGCTGACCACTTCATTGCACCCGAACTGAAGGATAACTCTTAGACCTCAACTGTCGGACCTGCCGGGCTAGAATATCTTCTCGCTCCCCTCTATAAGTCAAATATTTGTCCAATTGGACTGAGCTAAAATCCAACACATGGGATGGATCACCATGATATTTTCGGAGTATAGACACATGGAATACTGGATGGAATAATGATAAACTAGGTGGTAATGAAAACATGTAGGCTACTTCGCCCTCCCTTTCAAGTATTTCAAAGGGTCCGATATACCTAGGGCTTAACTTGCCCTTCTTTCCGAATCTCATTACACCTTTCATAGGTGAAATCCGGAGCAATACTCTTTCTCCAATCATGAATGCAACATCACGAACCTTACGGTCGGCATAACTCTTTTGCCTAGACTGAGCTATGCAAATTCCATCCTGAATAATCTTGACCTTATCCAAGGCATCCTGTACCATATCGGTACCCAACAATCGAGCTTCTCCCGGTTCAAACCATCCAACTGGCGAAAGACACTGTCTCCTGTATAATGCTTCATATGGAGACATATGAATGATCGACTAGTATCTATTATTATAGGCAAACTCCACAAGTGGCATGAACTGATCCCAAGAACCTCCAAAGTCTATAACACAAGCGCGAAACATATCTTCCAATATCTGAATAATGCATTCTGACTGTCCGTCTGTCTGTGGATGAAATGCTGTACTCAAATCAACCCGCGTGCCTAACTCACATTGTACAGCCCTCCAGAAGTGCGGGGTAAACTACGTACCTCGATCTGAAATAATAGACATGGGCACACCGTGAAGGAGGACAGTCTCACGAATGTAAATTTCAGCTAACCGCTCTGAAGAATAGGTAACTGCCACTGGAATGAAATGTGCCGACTTGGTCAACCTGTCCACAATGACCCAAACTGCGTCAAATTTCCTCTGAGTCCGTGTGAGTCCAACAACAAAATCCATAGTAATACACTCCCACTTCCACTCAGGAATTTCTAACTTCTGAAGTAAACCACCAGGTATTTGATGTTCGTACTTGACTTGTTGAAAATTTAGACACCGAGCTACATATGCAACTATATCCTTCTTCATTCTCCTCCACCAATAATGTTGCCGTTAATCTTGATACATTTTGGCAGCACCTGGATGAATAGAATACCTGGAACTATGTGCCTCTTCAAGAATTACCCGTGGCGGCGTGCCACCCGATCCACATATAAAAGTTTATAATGAAATACTTACCTAGAAAAAATGCTCATAACTAAGAAATACCCGAATGTCGACCACAAGCATGCCAAGTGCATAGTACCATCCCTGGAGAGACAGATAGTGCCATACGCTACAAAACTCAAGCACGACGAAGGTACAATAAATTACCTGCATCTCGAGAGCCATCCTGCTCATATAACACTACAAGCTGCACGGGACCACAACACATGTGTGAATAATCAAGCCGTCTCACAACCCACATGTCACAGTAAAGTATTACACGGAATAGCTGATGACATAATAGCATCCAAGGCCCGAAGACCCCTCTGTAAACAATGTTATGCTGAAATGAACACATCCGGCCTGATATAGAGCTCAGATTCACATTTAGGTCCGTCCACGGACCTCAGGCCGATTCTGATCATACCACACTAGACTAATAACCTTTCAAGGATCCACAATACCCTATTTTCCCATGACACACAAGAACATCCATCAAATCTGGAACAAACTCCCATAGTTCACGACCAAATGAATAGAGCACCTTCCAGGCATGATTTCTCGCATTAGCGATAGGACCATAATCTCTATACCTGGTTTCAATCTTTAATCAATCAAGTGAATACGTGTCACACTTATACAATCTTTCCGCAGAATACGCTCCCTTGGCCTTTCGCACCAGATAACAAAGCCTACACATCCATACTACCAGCTACACAATGCTGTAAAGCGAATCAAAAGTTCGAAAAATCAGTACACAAAGCCTCTTACACATGACACCGACCTCAAGTGACACTAAAGGCGATACCAGCTTACTCTAAACATCTGAATCCTTCCCTGCTCATCCGAGCTCATGACATCCCTATCAACACCGATCTACAACCTTGATACTCAACTTTCAAATTTTGTGCCGCTTATCGCACCCACCTTACCAACACGCGAAAGCCCAAGAATTTCATCATAACTTCTGAACCACTAATTGGATACACAACTTCATCATATATAAACCTTTCACTTTACTCGTTTCAGGAGAACTATTGCAACACGTAACTGAATTCTCAAACCGCAGAAAATACAAACCTTAAGTCATGATTTAAACCGCCATAACTCTTTTGAGATCCATCTACATAAAAAATCGATTAGAATTAGATACCTCCAAAATCAACCAAGTGGTTGTGGCGCTCAAGCCCAAGTGTATAACCACAAACTACATGTATAACTTCACGCTAAAGAAACTGATCACTGCCACAATCATACTGATTCAACCATTACTAACTGACCCCGCTTCTTCCAATTTATTTTCTACTTGCCTTACAAATAGTAACAATAGCTACATTCCAACGTAACGAACCAAATCCGCACTCATCCTGAGTGACCCCATTTGACAAGCCACATTGTCTTAAAACCCACAAACCATCTCATACCCTCATTGTGCGCACATTTACATCTTCAACTGATACGCCCATTATGATATTTCCTTTATGAATCCAAAGTCATTTTCTCCCATTCCACTAATGCTACACCATAGACCGAAGATAACATAGAACACTCCAAATCCTTTTTCATAATCTACTGCAAAAGCTCGATACTTAACCATACTACATGCTCGAAATCTTTAGGCACCACACTTTAACGTTTTGAATCCACTAGGACCATTATTGAGAGTCACCCATTCCTACCTAGTCCCGAATATAATCAACTCTAATGCTCTGCTAGAAATTGAACACTCTCTCATAGAAGCGCCCGGCCAAATCACCTTCCTTGTACATCACATCAACACGAAGCATAAACCCTAAGTCTTTCCAAATCCTGAATATGAATCGATAAGGCCAAATATAGCACACATTCCCCAAATACGTTTCTCAAATTACCACTGACGTTTTCTTTCGTTAGTCATAATAACCCACCAATACACCAATAACTAGAAACCTCATAAGTAGACAACCACGCAATCAAATCCTAGACGGTGGGGCTGTCCCACTTAGCTTGAAGCTACCATTGCATAATCCTAGAACCTACCAAGATTCCTTATTCCTCACTTACATGACCTCACGTAATCGACTCTCCAAATTCCTCGAAATCTTCCTGTTAACCATTTCATGAGCACTCCAAATTACTAGCCACATTCATAGGTTCGACCTTTTACCGGATAGCCAGTCGATTTCTTCTTAGAAGCATCGTCAACACCACGCAATCGTTAACCTGCTCACAGGAGATAACTCACTATCATGGTTGGATCGGGTTGCACGTCGCAACAATGTGATGATGAGTACAATTCCCCATATCTATTCTTGCATGTCTTATTTCTCATGTTCTTAAGGAGGTTCATAACACCTTTTCGGTTGTTTAATTAGTTACGTGGGTTGATAAGTTCTTTCCAGTGTTTTCCTTATGTATCACATTCGAGTTTGTAGCTTGTGGGCCCATTGTGGTATTATATGAGAGTTTTGGCAGTATCTGAGGTGGCTTATTGCCTGAGCAGCTTATACTGGGTGAGACGAGAATATTGGACCTGAGATCAGTGCGATCAGATTTATATGAAGTGTATTAAAGTGAAAATATCATTATTTGGTTCATAATGAGGTAATGGTTCTTGTCAGAAGGAGAAACTCAATGATTTGTTGACTCAACAGTTGGTTATGAAGTTCCATCGTGGCAGGCTTGCAAGAGTTAGAACAGGACTTATATGTGTTATGAGGTGTGTTGTGGGCATCATATTCATGGAACAGGACTTATATGTGTCATAAGGCTTATTGACTAAATAAAAAGGAGGATCTTTAGACTAGCTCAAACTAATGTATCCAACCGGAATGGGGTGGCATAGGTGTAATGACCCAACCAGTCATTTTGACTTTTTGAACCCTCTTCCCCTAAATAAAACTCTCCGTATGTGCTTTTAATAACTTATGACTTGCGGGGACAGTGGGTTTGAGATTTGGAAGTGTTTGGGTTGAAATAGGAACACTTAGTTCTTTAATTTGGCATTAAAATGCCAAGTTTGACTTCGGTCAACATTTTGAGAAAACGACCTCAGAATCAGGATTTGACGATTCCAATAGGGTTGTATGAGGAATTTGGACTTTGGCGTATGTTCGAATCGCGTTTTGGATAACCCGAGAGCGTTTCAACGCTTAATAGTGAACAGTTAACTATTTAAAGGTTAAGGTTCTTTAAATTTGATTTGGAGTGGGTTTTGGAGTAATTAAGGTCCGTCTGGAATTCCGACCTTGGGAATAGCTACGTATGGTAATTTAAGACTTGCATGCAAAATGTGGTGTCATTCCGAGTAGTTTAAGTATGTTTCGGGGCGTTCGGGGTAAGTTTGAAGAATTTGAAATTTCTAAGTCGAATCAATTTTGTTTGGGGTATAATTCTTAGTTTTGTTGTTGTTTTACACGTTCTGAGGGTTCGAGCGAGTCCATTTATGATGTCAAACTTGTTGGTATGTTCGGGCGGGGCCCCAGAGGCCTCGGGTGTTAACCGGACGAGGGTCGGACCAAGGTTGGATTTTGAAGAGCAGTTGTTGCACCGGGATTCTGCTGCATCCGCACCAGCACATAGGCAGCCGCAGGTGCGAGCTCCCACAAGCAAGTCCCAAGCCGCAGATGCGAGAAATGGGGAGGCTGGCACACGCCGCAGAAGCAGAATTTTGGGCACCTGCGAACGCGCAGAAGAGGTCCTTAGGGCGCAGATGTGAAGCTTAGCCAGGCGAGGAAAACTTGCACCTGTGAGGCTTTTCCACAGGTGCGGCTAGCCCTCCGCAGGTGCGAAAAGGGCTTTTGGACAGAATGTTAAAAAGGGGCGAGGCTCAGTCATTTTTAGAACGTATTTCCTCCATTTTTGGGCGATTTCAGAGCTTTTTGAGAGGGGATTTCAACTAGCAACTTAAAGGTAAGTTAGTTCTATACACTTTGAGTTAAATACATAGATTATGGGTAGATTATAACTGGTAAATCTTGGAAATCAAGGGTTTAGATGAAAAATCTAGATTTTTATAAAAATGAGATTTTAACCACGAAAATGGTTGTGGAATTGGATGGAAATTGTATATTTGAGTTCTTGAGATTATGGGTAACGATTTTCTCCGAAAATTTCCCGAATCCGGACACGTGGGCCCGAAGTGAATTTTAGAAATTTTACCATTTTTGATAGGGTAATTTATTTAATAGTGTAATTTCAAATTATTGAACATGTATTAAATACTTTATATAACTTTTGGATAGTTTCGGATTCTTTCGGCATCGAGTTGAGGTTTTTACGCGATATTTTGATTGGGAAGTCGACTTTGGGACAAGGTAAGTCTCTTGTCTAACCTTGTAAGAGGTACATTACCCCATAGGTTATTTAAAATAATAATTGTTGCTAATTGTGGGGGCTATGTACGCACGAGGTGACGAGAGTTCGTGCGTAACTACTAATTATGCTATGTCCGGGTAGGTTAGGACTCAAATCATGAATTACGTGTGATAATTGTATCCTTTATTTAATTAAAGTATTGGAACTATATTGTGAATTATTAAGGAAAATAGTAGAAGATTGAAATCTCATATACTTGATTTTTTTGTAAAAATTAATTAATTGTTAAAAATATTGTACATACTCTTGTATTAATCTTATAATATATATATTTTCATTCCGTAGGTACATAAGAAAATGTCCTCCTTTCTTGTGGAGCGGGCCGAACGCCTCGGTAGTATAGATGTATCTATGGAACACGCCGCACGTCCCTCGACAGTGTACACGATACTCTGGATCGAGCCATACGACCTCGGCAGAAATCGTGCCCAATAATAATAATTACACGAATACCTTGATATTTTAATTGCAGCTTGTGAAGCTAATTGATAAATTGAGAATTATTGAAATTTAAGGAATTAATTATTTCTGCTTGTTAATAAAATTATTGTGGTTCACCTGAAAAATCATGTTTAATTAATTAATTCTATTGTAATATTATTGACCCATAATGAGTGTCAAAGTCGACCTCTCGTCACTACCTCTTCGAGATTAGGCTTGATACTTACTGGTACACGTTGTTTACGTACTTATGCTACACTTGCTGCACTCTTTGTGTAGGACATGAGATAGGTGCTATAGTTGAACCTACCAAAGCGTACCCACGTCATCCCGAGGCTTAGTGGTGAGCTGCCTTTCTGAGCCGTTCTGCAGCAACTAATGCCTCTTATTGTATTTTATTCTGTCTATATTATTTCAAACAATATTTAAAATTTTGTATAATCTACTAGATGCTCATACACTTGTGACACCAGGTCTTGGCACACACTAGAAGCATTTTGGATTTAATTATTTTCTTGTCTTTTAATTTACCAGATCTTTCGTATTTCCTTAATTCTTGCACGTAAGAAGAGTTTAATTAGTCAGATAATTTTTAATAAATTTAAGATTTGTGTAATTCACTAGTTGGCTTGCCTAACTGCGATGTTGGGTGCCATCACGACCTATAGGTGAAATTGGATAGTGACAACATGGTATCAGAGCACTAGGTTCCTTATCTTCGAGAGGCTATATGGTGTTAGGAAACTACCTTTCTTCATCTTCAATCATGCAATTGATGTAGTACTAAATATCTTTCTCTTATTCTCTCACAGATAGTGAGAACGCGCTCTAACGAGGTTCCAGATCAGGGAAGAGCGACTCCCCCAGTTGCTAGAGGCCGAGGGACAGTCCAGTCTATGGTAGGGGACAAGAATCCCATTATTGAGGAACATGGCGAGGTTCTCGTGGTAGAGCCAGCTCCAGTGGAGTTCACGTCTGCACCGGGATTCCAGGAGGTCATGGGTCGTATGTGATAAGTAGGGATTTTGACCGCTTATTTTCTCTCTTGTACTTACGTTTTAGCTCAATAATGCTAAAAGTTATTCCCAGAACTACTGAAATGTGCTTTCTTGCAAGAATGTTGGGAAACGAGCCAAAGAAGAGAAAATCAACTCAAAAAGGGGTAAAATTGGACAAGAACCTAAACAAGGCAAAAAGGGCTACAGTGCGGACCGCACAAAACTGTGTGCGGCCACAAACTCTAAAGATGCACTGATAGACTCTCTTCACAGAGTGCGGACGGCACAATTATTGTGCGGCCGCAGAAGACTAGAATCAGAGACTTGAAGTTTTGGGAGCTTGAAGATTTACGGACCGCACCATTATTGTGCGGCCGCAGGATGCGAAAATGCGGCCGCACCCATAAATGTGCGGTCCGCAGAGTGAAGCCCAGATCCAGTCCAAGCACAAGAGTGTGGCCGCACTCAGAATTGTGCGTTCCACACAATTAGAAGAAGTGTAGCTGCATCTCACTTTTGTGTGACCACAGAAAGCCATACCCACTAGTCAGCCTCAAAGTGCGGACCACATACCGAATTATGCGGCCGCACAACCTTCGAAGGGGAAATTTTGTCAGATATTTTTAGCTGGGTATAAATAGATCTTTTTGTCATTTGTAGGTCAAGTTTTGTGCACCGAACACTTAGAGCTGTTTTTATTTACTGCATTGGACAACTTTGTATTAGTTTAGCATTTAAACATTAGATTTTCTTTCATTAATCAATTATTATGCATTTTATCTTAGTTTCTTCTTTAATTGCTTCATTGTCCATGAGTAGCTAAACCCTTAGCTAGGGTTGTGACCCAACCCTAGTATGGGTACTTAATGGGTGATTGGTTTAGGGCTTATTTGTGATTGGGTATATGAATTTTAGCCTAGTTCTTGCTTGAATTTGAGAATTGATATTTGCAAACATTGATTCATGTCTAATTGACTTAGTCTATACTTGAGAAAGTGAGACTAAGTCTAGGAAAACATGGCTAACAAGAAATTGGGGTGAACTCAAGAAATTGATAGCCCCAATTAAATGGTCAAATCTAGAGATAGTAAGACCCGACTTGAGCATTTATCACTTGTTTCATGAGATACCCATTTGGACTTGAGAAGGCCGAATTAGGCAAAATCACTCAAACTACCGAGAGGTATAGAGTGAGTAATTACGTGTGAGTGCTATATTGTATCCCGATCAACTAAACATGCCCTAAATCTCTAAATCCGTTAGGTAATCAACTAGGCGGAAATCACAACTCTAGATCTATTATAATTTGAAAAACAACCAAAACCAAAAACATTATCTCTTAGCTTTACAATTACAAGCGTTAGCATAAAAGTAGAAGTAGAAACAACAATTGAAAATATGGAAGTGTAATCTTACGCATGTAATACATTCACACTAGGTATATACCTAATTCCACGTCAAGCTCCATGTGGAATCGACCCCGACTCACGTTGGGTTTGTATTATTGCATCGACCGCTGGCAACCTAAATTAGTGTTGTGAGTTTGGGCGACATCAATTTTTGGCGCCGTTGCCGGGAACTAAAAACGGATTTAGCTATATATTTGGTTTTGTGTGTGACTTGTCTTCTTTTCCTTCTGGGTTACTAACCTTTTTGTGAATTGATTGTAGGTACAAACAAATGGCTCACAACAATGATCCTCTCGGAAACATGCCTTTGGGGATGTGGACGTGGAAGATGACCCAATTGAAGAGGTTCCTCTTGAACCTCAAGCAAATAGACGAGGACAACCGCCTCAAGACAACATTCCCGTTCTTCCCCCAAATCCACCAAGAGTGGATCCACACCGGGTGTTGCCGAATGAAGGGTACACAAGTGCCATAGTCACGCCCCGCATTAGGGTGGGAAACATTCAAATCACAAATGTTATGCTTATACTGCTTGAGCAACGGGATTCTTCACCAGGGCTCCGAATCAAAATGCGTACAAGTACTTGAAAGGATTTGTGGACACTTGCTGGGGTAGTAAACAGACTAACTTTTTTGAGGATGCTTTAAGGTTACATTTGCTGGGGTAGTAAACAGACCGGGTGTTGCCGAATGAAGGGTACGCTAGTGCCATAGTCCCGCCTCGCATTAGGGCGGGAAACATTCAAATCACAAATGTTATGCTTATACTGCTTGAGCAATGGGGATTCTTCACCAGGGCTCCGAATCAAAATGCGTAAAAGCACTTGAAAGGATTTGTGGACACTTGCTGGGGTAGTAAACAAACCAACGTTTATGAGGATACTTTAAGGTTGAGACTATTTCCCTTTTCTCTATGGGGGAAAGCCTTAGACTGGTTAGAAATATTGCCAAACCATTCTATCCATACATGGGATGAATTGGCGGACAACTTCATTGCCAATTTCTTTTCTCCCGGGCATATGGCTACTCTTAGAGACACGATTCTAGCATTCAAACAAGAATCCAATGAGCCTTTGCACGAGATATGGGATAGGTACCACACTATGGTGAAAAGGTTCCCGAATAATGACATGACCGAGGCTATAATTCAATAAACCTTGTATAGAGGGATCAATACTACCAATCAATGCGTGGTCAACCAACTTGCCGGTGGAAATTTCATGACAACACCATATGACAAAGCTTGCGAAATCTTGGATGAAATGGCGGATACCTCATTGGCATGGCAAAGTAGAGAAAAATTTCCTCAAGGTGATCCAAATGTGATTCACCTACACAAAGCTCAAATTCAACAAGTTCAAGGTCCTAAGCAAGTAAATGCAATGGAATGTGTCAATATGATGGTGAACAAGCGAAGGCAAATGGGTCAACAAGTGCAAAACCGTGTAGAACAATTTGTGCAAGATGATATTGGGTTCGACCAAGACAAATCATATGATGAGCAAGAGGAAGAAGTGTAATATGTGAATAATTACCAAGGGCAAAGGAACAACTCTCAAGGACCGAATCAACAATGGCGATCTCAAGGAAATCAAGGAAATTGGAACAATAAAAACCACCAAGGCAATTAGAGTGGTGGTACCAACAATCAAGTAATTGGAACAATAACAATAATCAAGGCAATTGGAACAATCAAGGCAACCAAGGCAATTGGGGTGGCAACAATCAAGGATATATGGGAGGCAACAACCAAGGGGGTTGGAATGGTAACCAAGGGAATCGGGGGCCGGGCTCTCAAAGGCCCCCGATGTATCAACAACCAAACAACCCGCCTCCTTATCCATCTCACGGTTCTAGTTCTTCTAACAACGAGATGGGACAAATTGAAAATATGTACAAACAAATGATGAAGAAAAATGCCGACTCTGGTGCTCAATTAGCCTCTCACAACACTTCAATCCGCAATTTGGAAGTTCAATTGGGGCAAATCATGCTAGCTTTAAACACTCGTCCTAAGGGGGCACTATCTAGTGATACGCTGGTGAACCCGAAGGGTAGGAACAACACGGAACATGCCATGGCCGTAACAACAAGGAGTGGATATGCAACCACCTCAAATAAAATAAGAATTGTGGATGATGATGTAGTGGTTCAAGAACATGAGATTCCAAGCAATGTGGTTCAAGCTAATGAAGTAGTGAAAATTGATATTGATGAGAGTGCGGAGGAGACCCAAGAAAAAGTGAACCCGTCTAGGGAAAACGTGATTGACATACCGAAACCGGTAGTGTCAAAGGCCAAGGCACCAATGCCAAGGCCTCCTCCTCCATACCCTCAAAGGCTCGCCAAGCAAAATAGTAAGAACCAATTCAATAAGTTTATTGACATGATGAAGAGATTATCCATTAATGTGCCATTGGTTGAGGCATTGGAATAAATGCTCGATTATGCAAAGTTCATGAAAGATTTGGTGGCAAAGAAAAGATCAATGAATTGTGAGACTATCAAGATGGCACATCAAGGGAGTGATATTGTGCACTCAATGGTTCCGAAATTGGAAGATCCCGAAGCTTTCACAATCCCTTGCACTATTGGAAGCGTCGACTTTGGAAAAGCTCTATGTGATTGCAAATGGCGGATCATACTATGAAGAGACCATTGGGTATTATTGATGATGTGTTGGTTCGTGTTGATAAGTTCATCCTCCCGGTGGACTTTGTGATCCTTGAATGCGAAGTGGACTATGAGGTGACTATTATCTTTGGTAGACCTTTCCTTGCTACGGGGAAGGCTCTTGTTAATGTGGAAGCTGATGAGCTCACCTTTCGAGTGGGCGATGAAAAGGTGGTTTTCCATGTGTGCAAATCTATGAGGCAACCGAATAGAAACGAAGTTTGTTCGTTTGTGGACTTAGTGACCGAGGTGATTGTTGATGATGCTAGTGCCATGATGAATGTTGATGATACTTTGGAGGCCGTATTGCTTAATCATGATGATGATGAGAAGGATGTCTATGTGGAATGTGTAAATGAATTACAAGGAATGGGGTCGTATACTTATGAACCCCGAAAATTGTCCTTAGATCTTGAGAACCGGAAGACTCCTCCAAAAAAGCCCTCAATCGAGGAGCCTCCCACTTTGGAGTTAAAGCCATTGCCTTTAACATCTCAGATATGAGTTTCTTGGCCCATGTTCTACTTTACCTGTTATTGTTTCCTCTTGATTGACTAACGTGCAGGTAGATTCTACTTTGGCGGTGCTTCAAGAGAGAAAGAAAGCTATAGGATGGACACTGGCGGATATTCGCGGTATAAGCCCCACCTTTTGCATGCACAAGATTATTTTGGAGGAGGATGCCAAACCCTCCATTGAACATCAAATAAGGTTAAATGAAGAAATGCAAGAGGTGGTAAAGAAGGAGATTATAAAGTGGTTGGATGCCGGGGTAGTTTATCCCATTTCCGACAGCTCGTGGACCTCTCCGGTGCAATGTGTCCCAAAGAAAGGGGGCATGAATGTGGTCACCAATGACAAGAACGGAGTGATTCCTAAAAGAACAATGACCGGGTGGAGAGTGTGCATGGACTATCGGAAGCTCAACAAAGTCACTCGGAAAGATCATTTTCCTCTTCCATTTCTTGATCAAATGCTTGACAGGTTAGCCGGACGAGCTTTTTATTGTTTCCTTGATGGATATTCCAGCTACAATCAAATTCTCATTGCTCCTGAAGACCAAGAAAACACTACTTTCACTTGTACCTAAGGTACTTTCGCATTCTCGCGGATTCCATTTGGGTTATGCAATGCACCGACGACGTTTCAACGGTGTATGATGGCCATCTTCACCGACATGGTGGAGGAATATTTTGAGGTCTTTATGGATGATTTCTCTGTGGTTGGGAATTACTTCAATGATTGCTTCAACAACTTGGATAAAGTCTTGGCAAGATGTGAGGAGACAAACTTGGTTTTGAATTTCGAGAAATGTCACTTCATGGTCGAAGAAGGCATAGTCCTCGGCCATAAAATTTCAAAGCATGGTGTTGAGGTCGACAAGACCAAAATTAAGGTGATCTCCAAACTCCCTCCCCCTACATCCATGAAGGGAGTGATGAGCTTCTTGGGTCATGCAGGGTTCTATTGCCGATTCATCAAGGATTTTTCTAAGGTGGTAAACCCCTTGTGTAAACTTTTGGAGAAGGATGCCAAGTTCCATTTCAACGAGTATTGTCTGAAGGCATTCGAATTGCTCAAGTTCCAGTTGACTACTACTCCTATTATCACCGCACCAGATTGGAGCTTGCCTTTTGAGCGCATGTGTGATACAAGTGATGTGGAGGTCGGAGTAGTTTTGGGGCAGCGTATCAACAAAATCTTCCATCCGGTCTATTATGCTAGTAAGACCATGAATGATGCCCAAGTCAACTACACAGTGACCAAAAAAGAGCTCCTTGCTATTGTTTTTGCTATGGAAAAGTTTCGCCCGTACTTGATGGGTACAAAGGTGATTGTTCACACCGACCATGAGGCGCTTCGATATTTGATGAGCAAGAAAGATTCTAAAGCAAGACTAATGCGATGGGTACTTCTTTTGCAAGAGTTTGATCTAGAGATTCAAGACCGCAAAGGTAGTGAAAACCAAGTGGTGGACCACTTGTCTCGTTTGGAGGAGGAGGAGAGGCCACATGATGGCCTTGAGATAAAGGATTCATTTCCTGACGAGAAACTCCTAGCCATTTCTATGAACGGGATGCCATGGTTTACCGACTTTTCCAATTATCTAGTGAGTGGAATTGTACCGAATGAGTTCTCTTCAAACCAAAGGAAGAAGCTCAAACGGGATTGCCTTGACTATTTTTGGGATGAGCCTTATCTCTTCCGGATTTGTACCGATGGTGTGATTAGACGATGTGTACTGGAGGAGGAACAAATGGAAATTCTTGAAGCTTGCCACTCTTCGCCATATGGTGGTCACCATGGTGGAGCTAGAACGGCAACAAAAATGTTGAGTTGTGGATTCTATTGGCATACTCTTTACAATGACGATAGAGATCTCGTCAAGCGTTGTGATGAATGTCAAAGGGCTGGTGGTATTTCAAAGAAAAATGAGATGCCCCTTACCACCATCTTGGAGATTGACATTTTTGATGTGTGGGGCATTGATTTCATGGGTTCGTTCGTGAGCTCTTATGGAAACACTTACATATTGGTAGCCGTTGATTATGTGTCAAAGTGGGTTGAAGCCGTGGCTTTGCCTAACAATGAAGCTCGGATTGTGGTGGTATTTTTGAAAAAGAACATCTTCACAAGGTTTGGTACTCCAAGGGCCATTATTAGTGATGGGGGAGCGCACTTTTTCAACAAAGCTTTTGATACCTTACTTACAAAGTATAGTGTTACTCATAAAGTGTCGACCCCCTATTATCCTCAAGTAAGTGGGCAAGTTGAAGATTCCAATCGGGAGATCAAGAGTATTTTCTCAAAGACCGTGAATACCAACTGGATGGATTAGTCAAAGAAACTTGATGATGCTCTATGAGCTTATAGGACGGCTTACAAAACACCGATTGGTATGTCTCCGTATCGGTTAGTGTTCGGGAAAGCTTGTCACCTACAGGTGGAACTTGAAGACAAGGCTATGTGGGCATTGAAGAAGCTTAATCTTGAATGGGATGCCGCTGCCAACTTAAGAGTGGCATAATTGAATGAGCTTGATGCATTCCGATTCCATGCATATTCAAGTTCGTCCTTGTACAAGGACAAGATGATTTACTTCCATGACAAATACATCTGGAACAAGGAGTTCAAAGAAGGCGATCTTGTGCTATTGTTCAATTCTCGGTTGCGGATGTTTCCGGGAAAGCTGAAATCCAAGTGGAGTGGTCCATTTGAGGTTGTGCATGTGACACACTTTGGTGCATTGGACTTGAAGAACAAGAATGATGAAGTGTTTAGAGTCAATGGTCACCTGGTGAAATATTATCTTGGCAAAGTTGATGATGGCCATGTTGTGGCGTTAATTCATTTCAAGTGATTGATGGTAACCTGCGTCGTGTCGTGACGTTAAATCAGGCGCTTCTTGGGAGGCAACCCATGTGTCTTTTTTTTTTCTTTTTCTTTTTCATTGGATAGGCTTTGTTTTATGCTAACTAGTTTTGAAGTGTATGCAAGAATGGATGTGCATTGCATGGGGCTGTGTCAAAATTTTGGCTAAGTTTTGAAAGAGTGTGGACCACACATTAATTGTGCTGACCGCATAATTTCTAAGGGTAGCAGCAGAAATCACTCTGTGGCCGCACAATTCTGTGTGCGATCGCACTACTAGAAGACAAAAATTGCAAGTTCTCTGAAGTTGGCCTGTCAAAATTCATAGCCAATCTGCCGTCACACACAAAATTGTGCGGTCCGCTCAAATTCTATGGCCGCACTCACTTATATGCGGACCGCAGAGTTGCTTCAAGGTCCAGGTAAAGAGTGCGGTCCACACTCGTCTTAAGTTTAGGGCGACTTGGTCAACCTACAAATAGAACCTCGAGACACTATTCACAACTTTACTACTATGAAGTCTTGAACTCTAAGCAAACACAGTGCACGATCAATTAGTTCACAATCTTCCTTCATTTCATCAGTGCAGATTCTTACCTGCATCCTTCATAACTTGTATGTTCATTACATCTTTAGATTTCGCAATTTCTTTTAGTTTTGTTTCTTTTGTGGTATGAGTTGTTAGACCTAAAATGTCAATTGTTAGTCATGGGTGCTTAAAATCATGTGGGTAGTTTCATATATGTTCATTAGGGACTCGATTGACCATTAATCATGTTAATTTGTGCATTCCATGTCTAAATTGGGAAAAATTGCATGAATCCTAACTTTACTATCGTAAATGTTCAAATTGTGCGGCCGCACACAAATTTGTGCGGTCCGTAAACCACTTGATTAGGGAATATGTTGTGCTTGCAAAGTGCAGACAACACTCAAAATTGTGCGGTCCGTAGAAAAATAGTGCGGCCGCATAAGAATGTGTGCGACCGCACTTTTGAACTTCAAAGAATCAGTATCTCAGGACTGGACTTGTGCAGACGCACTCAAAATTATGCGGTCCGCACTTCAGGATGTGCGTCCGCAGTCACAATTATGTGGTCTGCACTTCAGGGTGTGCGATCGCACTTCAAAATTGTGCGGTCCGCATTATACAGTCTGCGGCCACGCTCAGAATTGTGCGGTCTGCACTGTCTCATTTGATGACTGTTGTGCTGCAATTGTTCTATAAATGTTTGAAGTGTTTTGTAATGAACTGACCTATGTACCTTGTATTGCATACAATGGTTAGATCACGTGGTGGAGGCGATACATCAAAAAGGAGAGGTGAACCCTCCCGAGGCATAGTGGCACTCGCCCTCTACGAGTGCAATCGAAAGCTATTGCTAAAAAGCCGACCATCGGGAGAGGAAAGGCCGCATAGACCTTATAATCCAGTTCCTATGCCCCATCCAGGGAAGCCTCCGAGGGTCATTCAATGGAGGTCCAACCTGAGGCCCAGTCCCAACCATCCCAACCCACTGGGCATTTTCAATTATGCGACCAACCTACATCTAGTTCTTCTGGGGGTTCTGATGCGGGAAGACAAGGTTCCGAGCCCTTCTCTACACCTACTCCTCCGGCACCAGTACCTATTGATGTCGATGATGATAATGCCCCGGATGATGGTATAGGGGG
>AWOL01S0022780.1:37573-48498 GCA_000715115.1 Nicotiana otophora
AAATAAGGGAGGATCGGTTCGTGGGCTTGACAACCTTCAACATGTTCCGGGAATTTTACCCCAGAGGAATCTCACACTTGAGCGATAGTTCTTATCTAAGGATTTGGATATTCATATTCCAAATGTCCTTAGATAGTTCCACGAGCATAAGGGGTGGAAGTGGTTCACCCACAGTGTCATCAATGCAAATGAGCACTTGGTCAGGGAGTTCTACGCCAATGTGGCTCACATCAAGAAGGGGACGAAATTGACACAGGTGAGAAATTTGAAAGTCCGCTTCGATTCCTTCTCTTTGAAAACTTATGTGGGATTCGAAGACGTGGAGGAAAGCCACTACCTAGAGAAGTTGGGTCTGGGTGACGCAGCTCGCCCGTGGCTAGCTGAGATTTCGGCCGCCTGAGGAACATCACCACCATGGATTACAACAGGAGTTCCTATCCTCCGGGCCACCCTAAAGTTTGAAACTAAAGGGTGGCAAACCTTTGTTTGTAGCCGAATTGATCCGAGTTTGAATGAGAACAACCTCCCACTTCCCCGAACAGTTTTGGTGGCTTCTATTATGGTGGGGCACCCGATCAATGTGCGTGCCATCATGTCAACCAACATCACATTGGCGGTCCGAAAAAGTGAAAAGTCATACCCTTATCCAAACACCCTCACAGAGTATTTCAATGATGCCAAGGTGGAGCCGAGGCCATATGACACAAAAGTAAAGGCCAAGTAGCCTTTCTCATGGTACCACCTGCAGGGTGCTAACAACCCAAAGTTCAAGGGTAAGGTCACTACCACCGTTGGCCAGTATGACGAGCCATTGGTGGTGGGTTCTAAGGCTACTGCTGAGCCATCTACAGCTCCCATGCCTTCCACAGCAGCCGGGCCTTCCACCAGGACAACCGCCATGCCATCATCTTCATCTTTTAGGCCATCAATTACAGTACCAGTGCCAGACTCATCCACTTATCCTCTCACTACGCTGCGAGTCTCCCACACTTTGGCGAGCCTCAATAACTGGATGCAGATATCCACTTCTAAGCTGTTTGACATATCCAATACTGTTGCAACACAGTCCTCTACCTCATCAGCACCAACAGGTCCCTCCGTTAGTAGAGGAAACATTGAAGAAGATTCTGGACAACCAGAAGACTGTTATAGATACACTGGTGGCTCATAGGGGTGCTATTGAGGAGTTGACCAAGCAGGTGAAGAAGATGAGGAAATCCCAAGCTTCAAATAAAGTAGTGGAGAGTTTGAGCAGGGAGGTGAAGAAGATAGAAGCAGTAGGTAATTTGCCTTTTGACCTACTGATGGAGACAGATCCATCAGTACCAGCTGGGTAGACCAGTGCAGCAGGGTCAGCAGCCTATGATTACCATACCAGTTGCTCCACTAGCCTATCGACCACCTAGAGGTGTAGGGCAGGTAGATAGGGGTCGTCCTAGAGGTGGAGGCCAGCCAGGTGGCGCTCCAACTCGGTTCTATACTTTTCCGGCCAGACTAGATGCAGAGGCCTCAGATGTCATGACCACATGTATTATTTCTATTCGTGGCAAAGATGCCTCCATATTATTTGATCGATGGTCTACATATTCCTATGTGTCATCTCTATTTTCTCATTTAGTGGGTGTTTCTCGTGAGTCCTTGTGTACTCTTGTTTATGTGTCCACTCCTATGGGCAATTCTGTTGTTGTGGATCAGATCTACTAGTCCTGCATTATTACATTCTATGGTTACGAAACTAGAGTAGATCTTCTACTGCTTGAGATGACCGACTTTGAAATAAGCCTGGGCATGGATTGGTTATCTCCATATCATGCCATCCTAGATTGCCATGCCAAGACTGTTACCTTGGCTATTCCATCATTGTCTAGGTTGGAGTGGAAGGGTTCATCTGTTAGTGCATCTAATCGGGTTATTTCTTTTTTGAAGGCTCGACACATTGTCGCGAAGGGTTGTTTGGCTTATCTATCCTATGTTTAGGATACTACTGCAGAGACTCCGACTATTGATTCAGTGCCTGTAGTTCGGGAGTTCTCCGATGTATTTCCTTCAGATCTTCCAGCCATGCCACCAGATTGTGATATTGATTTATGTATTGACTTGGCTACAGATACCCAGCCTATATCTATCCCACCATATCGCATGGCTCTGAAAGAATTGAAGGAGTTGAAAGAACAACTTGAGGAGTTACTAGCCAAAGGGTTCGTTAGACCGAGTGTATCGCCTTGGGGTGCACTATTATTATTTGTGAAGAAGAAGAATGGAACAATGCAAATATGTATTTATTATCGCCAATTGAAAAAAGTCACTATTAAGAACAAGTACCCGTTGCCGCGTATTGATGATCTATTTGACCAGTTGCATGGTGCTAGGGTATGCTCTAAGATCGACTTGAGGTTGGGGTACCATCAGTTGAATATTCGTGATTCAGATGTTCTGAGGACTACTTTCCGTACTAGATATGGTCATTATGAGTTTCTGGTGATGTCCTTAAGTTTGACTAACGCCCCGTCGGCGTTCATGGATTTGATGAACAGGGTATTCAAGACATTTATAGATTCATTTATCATTGTTTTCATTGATGACATTTTGATATACTCGCACAGTAAGGAGGAGCACGAGAAGCATATGAGAGTGGTGCTTCAGACTTTACGGGAACAAAAGCTATATGCTAAGTTCTCTAAATGTGAGTTTTGGCTAGATTCTATAGCATTTTTGGGTCATATTGTATCGGGCGAGGGTATTAAAGTTGATCCCAAAACGATTGAGGCAGTTCAGAATTGGCATCTTCCCACTTCGGTGATTGAGATCAGGAGTTTTCTAGGTTTAGCAGAGGTAATTATCGTCGGTTCGTGGAGGGCTTTTCATCTATTGCAACACCTTTGACCAGATTAAACCAGAAGGGTGCTTTGTTCCAATGGTTCGATGTTTGTGAGGTGAGCTTTCAAAATCGCATGACAACATTGACTACATCACCAGTTGTGATGCTTCACGCGTTGGTTTGGGTTGTGTATTAATGTAGGAGGGGTGAGTTATTGCATATGCTTCACGTCAACTGAAACCCCCCGAGAAGAATTACCCGGTACGTGATTTGGAGTTAGCTGCGATTGTTCACGCTCTTAATATTTGGAGATATTATCTTTTTGGGGTGTCTTGTTCAAGCAGAGGGATCTAAATTTGAGGCAGCGCAGATGGCTGGAGTTACTGAAAGATCATGATATCACTATTCTGATCATCTGGGCAAAGCAAGTGTAGTTGCTGACGCCTTAAGTAGAAAGGCGGAGAGTATGGGTACTTTGGCTTTTATTGCAGCAGAAGAAAGGCCATTAGCTTTAGACATTCAGTCCTTGGCTAACATACTTGTAAGGTTGGATATTTCAGAGTCCAATCGAGTTCTTGCGTGTGTTGTAGCCCAGTCTTCACTATTTGAGTAGATCAAGGCTCGCCAGTATTATGATCCACACTTATTGGTTCTTCGAGAAACGGTACTACGAGGTGGTTCCAAGGAGGTTACTATAGGCGGAGATGGTGTTCTATGACTCCATGATCGTCTATGTATTCGTAATGTGGATGGACTGAGGGAAAAGATCCTAGAGGAGGCACACAGTTCTCGGTATTCTATTCATCTAGGTGCTACAAAGATGTATCGTGACCTGATGCAGCATTATTGGTGACGGAGAATGTAAAGGACATAGTTGAGTATGTAGCTAGGTGTTTAAATTGCCAGCAAGTTAAATATGAGCACCAGAGGCCAGGTGGCCTACTTCAGTAGATGACTATACCAGAGTGGAAATGGAAACACATTACTATGGACTTTGTGGTTGGGTTGCCGCGGACCTTGCAGAAGTTTGATGCAGTTTGGGTCATTGTCGATAGGTTTACCAAGTCGGCACACTTTATTCCTATTGTGACTACTTATACTTCAGAGAGTTTGGCCCAGATTTATATTCAGGAGAGAGTTCGGTTGCACAGTGTGCCAATTTCCATCATATCAGATAGAGGCCCTCAGTTTACTTCACATTTATGGAGAGCAGTACAAAGTGAATTGGGGACTCGTGTAGAGCTCAACACATCCGTTCATGCGCAGACCGACGGGCAGTCAGAGCAGACAATTGAGATTATGGAGCATATGCTCAGGGCATGTGTCATTGACTTTGGAGGTCAGTGGGATTGTTTCTTGCCTTTGGCTGAGTTTTCTTATAACAACAGTTACCAATCCAACATCGAGATGGCTCCATTGGAGGCTTTATATGGTTGGCGATGTCGTTCGCCCATCGGATGGTTTGAGCCTAGTGAGGCTAAGTTATATGGTACTGATTTGTTTAAGGATGCCTTGGAAAAGGTAAAGTTTATCCAGGAGAGACTTCGTACAGCACAGTCCAGATAGAAGAGTTATGCAGATCGGAAAGCACGTGATTTATCGTGTATGGTGGGTGAAACAGTTCTCTTGAAAGTTTCGCCGATGAAGGGAATCATGAGATTTGGGGAAAAGGACAAGTTAAGCCGAAGGTTTATAGGCCCATTTGAGGTGTTGAGACGAGTTGGGGAGGTTGCTTACGAGCTTGCTTTACCTCCTAGTCTATCAGAAGTTCATCCGGATTTCCATGTATCTATGCTCCGGAAGTATCATGCCGACCTGTCACATGTGTTAGACTTCAGTACAGTTCAGCTAGATAAAAGCTTGGGTTATGAAGAGGATCCAGTTGCCGTTGTTGATAGATAGGTTCGCCAGTTGAGGTCCAAGAATATTTCTACAGTAAAAGTCCAGTGGAGGGGCCAACCAGTCGAGGAAGTTACTTGGGAGGTCGAGGAAGACATGCGGAGCAGATATCCACACTTATTCAGCACTCCAGGTACAATTCTAAACCCGTTCCAAACGTTTGTTTAAGAGGTGGAGAATGTAATGCCCCAACCGGTCATTTTGACTTTTAGAACCCCCTTTCCCCTAAATAAAACTCTCTGTATGTGCTTTTACTAAGTTATGACTTGCGGGGATGGTGGGTTCGGGATTTGGAAGTGTTCGGGTTTAAATTAGAACACTTAGTTCTTTAATTTGGCTTTAAAAGGCCAAGTTTGTCTTCGGTCAACATTTTGAGAAAATGACCTCGGAATCAGGATTTGACTGTTCCAATAGGTTAGTATGATAATTTTGAAATTGGGCGTATGTTCAAATCGGGTTTTGGACAACCCGGGAGTGTTTCAGCGCTTAATAGTGAAAAATCAACTATTTAAAAGTTAAGGTTCTTTAAATTTTGTTTGGAGTAGATTTTTGAGTAATTGAGGTCCGTTTGGAATTCTGAGCTTAGGAATAGCTTCGTATGGTGATTTAAGACTTGCACGCAAAATTTGGTGTTATTCCGAGTAGTTTAAGTATGTTTCGGCTCGTTCGGAGTAAGTTTGAAGAATTTGAAATTTCTAAGTCGAATCAATTTGGTTTGTGGTATAATTCTTAGTTTTGATGTTGTTTTACACGTTCCGAGGGTTCCAGCAAGTCCATTTTATGATTTCAAACTTGTTGGTATATTCGGGCAGGGCCCAGGGGGCCTCGGGTGTTAACCGGACGAGGCATGGACCAAGGTTGGATTTGGAAGAGCATTTGTTGCACCAGGCTTCTGCTGCAATCGCACCTGTGCATAGGCAGCAGTAGGTGCGAACTCGCAGAAGCTAGTCCCAAGCCGCAGACGTGAGAAACGGGGAGGCCGGCACACGCCGGAGAAGCGGAATTTTGGGCGCACCTACGAACGCGCAGGTGCGGTCCTTAGGGCGCAGATGTGAAGCTTGGCCAGGCGAGGGAAACTCGCACCTATGAGGCTTTTCCACATGGGTGGCTAGCCCTCCGCAGGTGCGAAAACGGCTGTTGGACAGAATGTTAAAAAGGGGCGAGGCTCAGTCATTGTTAGCCCGTATTTCCTCCATTTTTGGGCAATTTCAAATCTTTTTGAGAGGGGATTTCAACTAGTAACTTAAAGGTAAGTTAGTTCTACACACTTTGAGTTAAATACATAGATTATTGGTAGATTATAACCGGTAAATCTTGGAAATCAAGGGTTTAGATGAAAAACCTAGATTTTTATAAAACTGAGATTTTAACCACGAAAATGGTTATGGAATTGGATGGAAATTGTATATTTGAGTTATTAAGATTATGGATAACGATTTCCTCCAAATATTTCCGAAATCCGGGCACGTGGTCTCGTGGGCCCGTGGTTAATTTTAGGAATTTTACCATTTTGGGTTGGGTAATTAATTTAATAGTCTAATTTCGAATTATTGAGCATGTATTAATTATTGTGTATAATATTTGGATAGTTTCGGATTTTTCGGCATCGAATTGAGAATTTAACGCGACGTGGTGATCGAACAGTGATCTTTGAGACAAGGTAAGTCACTTGTCTAACCTTGTAATAGAGAAATTACCCCATAGGTGATTTAAAATACTAATTGTTGCTAATTGTGGGGGTTACATACGCACGAGGTGACGAGAGTCCGTGCGTAGCTACTAATATTGCTATGTCCGGGTAGTTTAGGACTCAAATCACGAATTACTTATGATAACAATATCCTTTAGTTAATTAAAGTATTAGAATTATAATGTAAATTGTTAGAGAAAATAGTAAGAGACTGAAATTTCAGATATTTGAATTCTTGTGCAAAATATTTGACTGTTAATGGAAATTGTACATCCTTATGTGTTAATCTTATAATATATATATATATTCTCATTCCGGAGGAACATAAGAAAATGTCCTCCTTTCTTGTAGAGCGGGTCGAATGCCTCGGCAGCATAGATGCATCTATGGATCACGCTGCATGTCCCTCGGCAGTGTACACGACACTCTGGATCGGGCCGTACGACCTCGCCAGAAATCGTGCCTAATAATAATAATTACACGATACCTTGATATTTTAATTGAAACTTGTGAATCTAATTGATAAATTAGAAATTATTTAAATTTAAGGAATTGATTATTTCTGCTTGTTAAGAAAATTATTGTGGTTCACCTGAAAAATCATGTTTAATTAATTAATTGTAATTTAATATTATTGACCCATAGTGAGTGTCAATGTCGATCTCTCGTCACTACCTTTTCGAGATTAGGCTTGATACTTACTAGGTACACGTTGTTTACGTACTCATGCTATACTTGCTGCACGTTTTGTGCAGGACTTGAGACAGGTGATATAGTTGGACCTACTGGCGCGTACCCACGTCAGCCCGAGGCTTAGTGGCAAGCTGCCTTTCTGAGCCGTTCTGTAGCAACTAACGCCTCTTCTTGTATTTTATTCTAACTATCGTATTTGAGACAGTATTTAGAATTTATATAATCTACTAGATGCTTATACACTTGTGATACCAGGTCTTGGCACACACTAGTAGAATTTTGAATTTAATTATTTTCTTGGCTTTGAATTTATCAGATCTTTCGTATTTCCTTAATTCTTGCACGTAAGAACATTTTAATTACTTGGATAATTTTTAAAGAATTTAAGATTTGTGTAATTCACTAGTTGGCTTGACTAACTGCGTTGTTGGGCGCCATCACGACCTATAGGTGAAATTGGGTTGTGACAACAGGGTATTATACAGTGATTTTGGACAACTCTGGAGTAGTCCTTAGCACATTTGAGAACGAACGTATGTTTAAGTGGGAGAGAAGTTAATGACCCGACCGGTCATTTTGAGCCCTAGCGCGTCATTCTGCAGTTTGAGGCCTTGAGAAGCTTCACTTCAGGTATTGTAACTTGCACGTTTGGTCGGAATTTAATTTTGGAAAGTTCAGAGTTGATTTGGAAAGCAAATCCTCATTTCGGAATCTTTAAGTTGGAAGAATTGACTAAGGTTGAACTTTTGAGTAAATAACCTTAGAATTGGGATTCGAAGATTCCAATAGGTTCGTATGATGATTGTGGACTTGGGCATATGTCCGTATCGAGTTTTGGATGACCCAGGAGCTTTATGACACTTATTGTGGAAATGTGGCATTTTGGAAGAATTTTTATAAATTTAGGTTGAAGAGTATTTTAATGTTATCAATATCTGTTTGGGATTTCGAGCCTCAGAATAGCCCCGTATGGTGATTCTGGACTTAGGAGCACATCCAGATGTTAATTTAGAGGCCCGTAAGTCATTTCGAAGTCATTTGGCGAAAGTTAGAAATTTGAAGGTTTTTAAGAAGTTTGACCTGGAGTGAACTTTTTGATATCGGGTTCGGATACCGATTTCGGAAGTTGGAGTAGGTCCGTAATGTCAATTATGACCTGTGTGCAAAATTTATGGTCAATCGGACGTGATTTGACAGGTTTCAACATTGATTGTAGAAGTTTGAAGTTTCAAAGTTCATTAACTTTGAATTGGAGGGTAATTCGTGTTCTTAGCGTTGTTTGATGTGATTTAAAGGATCGACTAAGTTCGTATGATGTTTTAAGACTCACCGGTATGTTTGGATGGGATCCCGGGGGCCTCGGGTGAGTTTCAGATGCTTAATGGATCGAATTTGGATTTGGAGGAGGAGCAAAAGCAGCTGGGTATCTGGTGCGATTGCACCTACACGAAAAGGGCCGCAGGTGCGAGCTCGCAGAAGCAAGGAATGAGTCGCATAAGCGGAAATTCATGGGCTGGCCAGGCACCGCGGGTGCGAAAACGTTTGCCGCAGGTGTAAAGACCGCAGGCTTGAAGAAATCCACCGCAGGCGCGAGAGTTTTACTGCGGGTGCGAGGACCGCATGTGCGATAAAATCATCGCAGGTGTGGTGTTTCCCATCGCGGGTGCGAAGATCGATGGGCAGTGAGTGTTAAAACGGGGGGTTTGAGCACTTTTGCTCATTTCTTCATTCTTGGACGATTTTTGGAGCTTTTTGAGAGGGGATTTCAATTAGCAACTTGAAGGTAAGTTAATTATACACACTTTGAGTTAAATACATCGATTATGGGTAGATTATAATCTGTAAATCGTGGAAATCAAGGGTTTAGATGAAAAACCTAGGTTTTGATAAAAATGAGATTTTAACCACGAAAATGGTTATGGAATTTGATAGAAATTGTATATTTGAGTTCTTGAGATTATGGGTAACGATTTTCTCCGAAAGTTTCCTAAATCCGGGCACGTGGGCCCAGGATGAATTTTAGGAATTTTACCATTTTGGGATAGGTAAGTAATTTAATAATCTAATTTCAAATTATTGAGCATGTATTAGTTATTTTGTATAACATTTGGATAGTTTCAGATTTTTCGGCATCGAATTGAGAATTTAACGCGACATGGTGATCAGAAAGTGGACTTTGAGACAAGGTAAGTCTCTTGTCTAACCTTGTAAGAGGGATATTACCCCATATGTGATTTAAAATAATAATTGTTGCTAATTGTGGGGGCTAAGTACGCACGAGGTGACAAGAGTCCGTGCGTAACTACTAATATTGCTATGTCCGGGTAGTTTAGGACTCAAATCACGAATTACTTGTGATAATTGTATCCTTTAGTTAATTAAAGTATTAGAATTATAATGTAAATTGTTAGACAAAATAGTAAGAGACTGAAATTTCACATATTTGAATTCTTGTGCAAAATATTTTACTGTTAATGGAAATTGTACATCCCTATGTGTTAATCTTATAATATCTTCTAATTCCGGAGGTTAATAAGAAAATGACCTCATTTCTTGTGCAGTGGGACGAACGCCTCGGCAGTATAAATGCATCTATGGATCGTATCGCACGTCTCTCGGCAGTGTACACGATACTCTTGATCGGGCCGTATGACCACGGCGGAAATCGTGCCTAATAATAATAATTACACGATATCTTGATATTTTTTTGTAGCTTGTGAAGCTAATTGATAAATTGGGAATTATTGGAATTTGAAAGAATTAATTATTTCTACTTATTAAGGAAATTATTGTTGTTCACATAAATCATGTTTATTTAAATATTTTTATTTTAATATTATTGACCCTTAATGAGTGTCAAAGTCGCCCTCTCGTCAATACTTCTTCGAGATTAGGTTTGATACTTACTGGGTACACGTTGTTACGTACTCATGCTACACTTGGTGCATATTTTTGTGCAGGTACATATATGTCTAGCGGCCTTGTACGCGCAGAGGTGTGGTTAATGCTGGGACTTAGGTGAACTGCATTCTATATTACGATCCGCAGCTAGCAGAGCCTCCTTCAAAGTTATTTATATTTTTTCTGTCCAATTTGTATTCCGGACAGATGCTGTATTTTATTTTACTCCCTAGTAAATGCTCATGCACTTGTGACACCGGATTTTGGGAGTGGTTATGGGTTGGTTGGTATTTTAGTTGAGAAAATATTTATCACTTACTTTGTGAGTTCTATCACTTATTATTTATTTGAAGGAAATTATGATTCAAAATCTCTAAAATGAGTAATTAAGTTAATTAATATTTGTTTAACTCACTAGTTGGCTTGACTAGCTGTGTAGCTGGGCGCCATCACGACCTTTAGTTGAAATTGGGTCGTGACAACATGTCATACCAGGTATTGGCACACACACTAGTAGAATTTTGGATTTAATTATTTTCTTGGTTTTTAATTTATCAGATCTTTCATATTTTCTTAATTCTTAAAAGTAATAAGAGTTTAATTACTCAGACAATTTTTAAAGATATGAATATATGTTTAAACCATTAGTTAACTTGCATAGCTGTGATGTTGGGCGCCATCACGACCTATACGTTAAATTGGGTCGTGACAAATAAAGATCCCAAATTTTAGCAAATATAACAGAATCCTTATCATTTTCTAAATTTAAATCTAACTAAATTGACTACAACTAAAATATAGCTAATTAGTTCTTAAAAAATCTCTAAATCCGTAGAACATAGCCTAACTAAATTGATTACAACTCAAATACAATAAATCATCTCTTAAATAATATCCTTTGACAGTCATTTATATATATATATA
>AWOL01S0022780.1:49676-96223 GCA_000715115.1 Nicotiana otophora
TATATATATTGTAACAACTTAACCAGTCGTTTTGAGCTCTAGCGCGTCATTAGGCGGTTGAAGGCCATGAGCAGCTTCACTTCAGGTACTATGACTTGTGCGTATGGTCGGAATTGAATTTCGGGGAAGTTCGGAGTTGGATCGGAAAGAAAATTCTCATTTTGAAAGCTTTAAGTTGGAAGAATTGACTAAGATTAGATTTTAGAGTACATTGCCTCGGAATCGGGATTTGAAAGTTCCAGCAGGTCAGTATAACGATTTTGGACCTGGGTGTATGTTCAAATCGGGTTTTGGATGCCCCGTGAGCATTTCGGCACCTGTTGTGGAAGTTAGCATTTTGGAAGAATTCCATAAATGTGGGTTGAAGTACATTTCGATGTTATCGATGTCCGTTTGGAATTCCGAGTTTGGGAATAGTTCCGTATGGTGATTCCGGTATTGGGAGCGCGTCCGGAAGTAGATTTGGAGGTCCGTAGGTCATTTTAGAGTAATTTGGCTAAAGTTAGAAATTTGAAGGTTTTTGAGAAGTTTGTCCGGGAGTGGACTTTTTGATATCAGGTTCGAAATCCGATTCCGGATGTTGGAGTACGTCTGTATCGTGATTTAAGACTTGCACACAAAATATGGTGTCACTCCGAGTAGTATAAGTATATTTCGGCGCGTTCGGAGTAAGTTTGAAGAATTTAAAATTTTCAACATGAATCAATTTCATTTGGGGTATGATTCTTAGTTTTGATGTTCTTTTACATATTCCGGGAGTTCGAGCAAGTACGTTTTATAATTTCAAACTTGTTGGTATGTTCGGGCAGGGCCCCAGGGTCCCCGAGTGTTAACCGGACTAGGCTCAAACTAATTTTGGGATTTGGAGGAACAGCTGAAGCTTCCAGCTTCTGGTATGATCGCACTTGTGCATGGACAGCCGCAGGTGCAAACTCGCAGGTGCGAGCCACCAGTCGCAGGTGCGAAGCAAAGGAGCTGGCCAGCAACTGCAGATGCGAAGTATTTTAGCGCACATGCGAACACGCAGGTGCGAAGGATTGGCGGGCAGAAGCAGATGGATGCGCAGGAGCGAAGGGACAGGCGCACCCGCGTTTGTGCAGGAGTGAGCCACTGTCCGCAGGTGCGGTGCAAGGCCAAAAGGGAGAAATGCGCACCTGCGAGGAATTTTCCGCAGGTACGGATATGTAGGTGCGAAAATCGCAGAAGGCAGAACCTTCATTTAAGTCCGGAGTTGCGTATGTTTAGCCCAGTTTCTTCATGTTTTGGGCGATTGTGGAGCATTGTGAGAAGGGATTTCCACTAGCAACTTGAAGGTAAGTTAGTTCTTCACACTTTGAGTTAAATTCATAGATTATGGATAGATTATATCCGGTAAATCTTGAAAATCAAGGGTTTAGATGAAAAACCTAGATTTTTTGGAGCTTTTAAACACGAAAATGGTTATGGAATTGGATAAAAATCATATTTTTGAGTTCATAAGTTATGGGTAATGATTATTTTCAAAAACGTTCGGAATCCAGGCACGTGGGCCCGAAGGTGATTTTAGCGACTTTTCGAACGGAGTTGGAATTTGTTTTAAATAGGATGATAATGAGTATTAGAGTATATATTTATGGATTTGCTAACTTATTGACTAGTTTTGGAGCGTTGGGCATCGATTTGAGTTGATTGAATTTCTTTGGAGCCGGTTATGAAACTTCGGAGCGAGGCAAGTCTCCTTTCTAACCTTGTAAGAGGGAATTAATCCCATAAGTGAATTAGATAAATGTTTGTACCTAATTGTGGGGGCTATGTACGTACGAGGTGATGAGAGTTCGTACGTAGCTACTGTTGTGCTGTTGTCTGGGTAGTTTAGGACTCGTATTATGCTATACTTGGAATGTTTGTGCCCTTACTTGCTAATATAATCACTTAGTCATGATAGAAATTGATAAAAGAATTGTATAAAGTTAAATTCACTTACTTGAAGGTTTGTATGGTATACTTGACTGTAAATGAGGAATTTGTGTTTTTATAAAAATAAATATTATTTGTGGATCGGGCCTAGCGCCTCGGTAGTAAATAGATGCATCTATGGTTCGCGCCATTCGACCCTCTGACAGTGCACAGTTTAAATAATTATTGGATCCGGCCGTACGACCTCGACATCATTTTCGCATGATTTAATTGATTGATTTGGAAATTGTAATAATCGATATTGCCTTCTCGGCCTAAGATAAATTGTTAAATAATGGGAAATCAATTTGGAGAGTTTTTAATTATAAGAGAACTGCTTACTTACTTCAGAATAATGGGCTTGCAACTGTATTAATTAATCCATGTCTAATTTAATGATATTATTCTATTTACTTATAGCCCATACTAAGTATCGAAGTCGACCCCTCGTCACTACTTCTTTGAGGTTAGGCGAGATACTTACTGGGTATGCGTTAATTTACGTACTCATACTACACTTGCTGCACGATTTGTGCAGGTACATATATGACTAGTGGCCTTGTGGACGCAAAGACGCAGTTATTAAGGGGATTTAGGTGAGCTACATCTTATATACGATCCGCAACCAACAATGTCTCCTTTAGAGTATTGTATTTTCTTTCCTGTCCAAATTTGTATTCTGGACAGATATTGTATTTTATTTTAAATTCCTAAACAATGCTCATGCACTTGTGACACCGGGTTCTGGGATGAATATGGGATATTCAGTATTGAAATTGGAAAATATTATATCTATTCTATAAATTCATCTTTTACTAGTTGGATTGTATTAAATTTATGATTTCAAAAATATTAAAATGAAAATTTAATTAACTATTTAGTGTTGGTTGCGTGACAGTGGTGTCCAGCGCCATCATGACATTTAACGGATTTTGGGTCGTGACAACATGGTATCGGAGCACTAGGTTCACTTAGGTCTCACGAGTCATAAGCGAGTCTAGTAGAGTCTTGCGGATCGGTACGGAGACGTCTGTACTTATCTTTGAGAGGATACATGGCTTTTAGGAGCACTTCCCTTCTTGATTCTCATAGTGCGATTTGATTCCTTTGAGGCGCCTTCATCTCCTTCCCATTCAATCTTATGCGACGTGAAGTTCATGCTATCGATCGAGAATTGAGGAATTTTAATGGTACTACAAATGTGGTGCGGGATATTTCTCCATGCATAGTTGATTGGGCTATTGTCGTCGCCTTGTGGAAGGATATTCTATTATTTCAGCTTAGTAGCCGTACTTCTGAGAGCTTTGAGGCTATGCATAGGTTGCTATGATGCTCATGAGTTGTTATCGTACAATATTGAGGTGATGGTAGGATGCTTGCCTATGTCTCGGGGCAGTGAATCACTTGAAATGAGGGTTACCAAGTGCATGATTCAAAGATTCGGTATTTTACTTCCGACGAAGAAAAGGCAATCGAACTAAGACTGTTCAGACTTAGGTTGATGGAGTAGCGGGACTCGATATTTTTGAGCGTGGTAGAATCTTCGCCTGTGATGTGGCGTCATCGTCTTTGATTGGTTATAATGTGTTAAGTTCGCCGGTGTTATGGTTTCCTTCAATGCGCCTTGGGGCAGAGTATTATAAATGGTGTCGGGAAAGCAGTTGTCAGAAATCGTAGTGTGTAGTGGTTCAGAATCAAATCGGTAATCCTAATGTTGATGTCTCAAGGAAGATGATCTTCGGGGAGGTTTAGAGTTGGCGGTGATCTATTGGTTCGGGTGCCACATAGATGAATTTTGAGTTAAGGCAACAACTGGGCAGCGAAGGATGAGGAAGGACATGTGGGAGGTGGAATGCGGTAGTTAAACTTCTAGAAGGCCAAGTGTAAGGAAACAGAAGTCGAGTAGTTGCTTAAAGGAGTGAGTTTGACCAAAGTGGGACAGTGGCAGAGTAGCATGTGGGTTCTGTGTTAGGATAGCTACACGCCTTAAGGAAAGTTTAGAGTGATTTGGGAATTATGGTAGATGGTGATTGGGTCTACGGACTTATTTGAAATATTGGCTATTATACGGCGGGAGATTTGATACAACAGAAAGGAGTTGCTTGATATGGAGAAGGATACAACATGACCTTGGATTGGAACGTATTGTCGCACCTTGTCCATGAGGAGTGAACGAATTTGACAGCTGGTGAATGAGCTCGGACTCAAGATGGTCTACTAATTTCGTAGTAATTATACCGAGTTCATCGACATTGGAATATGTCAGCATGTAATTTCCACAGGTGGGTTATCTCCTGTGAGCAGGTTAGCGGTCGCGTAGTATTGACGAAGATTTTGTGAAGAATTCTACTGGCTACCCAGTAAGAGATTAAATATGTAAATGTGGCTAGTGGTTCGGAGTGTTCATTAAAGGTTAATGGAAGGATGTTGAGGAATTTGGCGGGTTGATTGTGCAAGATCATATCAATAGGAGATAAGAAATCTTGGTGGATTACAGGGTTATGCAATGGCAGCTTCAGGCTAAGTGGGAGAGCCCCACCATCTATGATTGGATTGTGTAATTATCAACTAGTGCGGTTTCTGGTTATCAGTGTATTGATGGTTCGCTATGACTAAGGGAAGAGAACATCAGCAGTAATTTGAGCAAAGGATTTGAGGGATGTGTGCTATATTTAGCCTTATCGATTCGTGTTTAGGTTTAGAGAAGACTTAGAGTCTAGGCTTTGTGTGGAAGTGGTGTATAAGGAAAGTGATTCAGTCGGGTGCTGCTTTGAGAGGGCGTTCATGTGCTAGCGGAGCCTTGGATTTTGATTATGTTCGGGACCAAGTCAGAGTGGGTGACTCTCAATAACGGTCCTAGTGGATTCAAAAGTTAAGGTGTGGTGCCTAAGGATTTCGAGTCCATAGTATGGTTGAATATCGAGCTTTTGCAGCGGACTTTGATAAACGAGCTTGGGGTGTTCCATGTTATCTTTGGTCTACGGGGTATCATGAGAGGAAGGGGAACATGTAACTTTGGATTTAAATAATAATCATCAGAATGGGTATATCAGATGAAGACGCGATTATGCGCACAAGGAGGGTATGAAATGGTTCGTCGGTTTTGAGATAATGTGGTCTTGTGAAATAGGATCACTCAGGACGAGTGCGGATTGAGTTCGCCATGTTTTGAATGGAGCTATTATTATTCCTAAGGCAAGTCCAGGGTAAGTTATAATAAGTCAGATAGGTTAGCCATGGTTGAATTGGCATGATGGTGGGAGTGATCAGTTCCTCCAGCATGATTAAATTATGCATGTGATTTGGGGCGGCACGCGCGAGGCCTGACGACCGCCGTAATGATTATATTTGGATGCATTCGGGTATTATGGCCTATTATGTGTGGGCAGGTCCCGAAAGAGTTATGGTGTCTAGACCACTATTTGAGGATTTGTGTGTTCTACGGTTATGAGAATTCAGTCATGTGTTGCAATGATTCTCCCGAAACGAGTAAAGTGAAAGGTTCTACAAAGTGAAGTATGTATCCTATTAGCGGTTTAGGAGTTATGATGCAATTTTTGGGTTCTCGCGTATTAGTAAGATAAGTGCGGTGACCGGCACGAAATTTGAATGTTAAGGATCAAGGTTATAGTTTGGTGTCGACAAGAATGTCAAAGAGGTCGTATGAGCGAGAAAGGATTCAGAGGGTTAGAGTAAGCTGGTATTGTCTTTAGCGTCATCTGAGATGGGTGTCCTGTGCAAGGGGCTTTGCGTAGTGATTTTGGATTTTTGAATTGCTTTACAGCGTTGGTGCGGTTGGTAGTATGAATGTGCAGACTCGTTGTCTGGTGTAGAGGGTCGGGGGAGCATGTCCCACTGGAAGATTGAATAAGTGTGACATGTAGTCACTTGATTGATTGAAGATTGGAACCAAGTATGGAGATTGCGATACTATTGTTCATGTGAGAATTTATTCCTGGAGGGCACTTGGATCATTTGGTTATGGACAGTGGAGGTTTGTTCCGGATATGATGGTTGTTCTTGTGTGTTTTTGGGAAAAGGGTTATTATGAACCCTCGAAAGGTTATTAGCCTAGTACGGTGCGATCTGAATCGGCTTGAGGTCTGTGGATGGGCTTAAATGTGAATATGGGCTCTATGTCAGACCGGATGTGTTCATTTAAGCATATCACTCCTTATGGAGGAGTATTCGTACGTTGGGTGTTATTTCGTCGTCGGCTATTTCATGTAATACTATATTGTGCCGTGTGAGTTGTGCAACGGCTTTATAAATTTCCTATGTGTTGAGGTTTCGCGTAGCGATGGTGTTATGTGAGCGGGACGACTCTCGAGATTTAGATCATATATCTAACCTTAGTTGTTCTTGAGTTTTGTAGCATATGGCATTGTCTGTCCTCCTAGGGATGGTATTAAGCACTTAGCATGCTTGTGGCCGATATTCGGGTATTTTGTAGTAATGAGCATTCTAGCTCGGTAAGTATTTCCTTATAGATTATATGTATGGATCGGGTGGCACGCCGCCACGGGTGTATTGTTTGGATCGGGTTGCACGCCGTAACAGTGTGATGTTAAGTACAGTGCCCTATATTCTATTTTGTGTGTTTTGTGTCCCATTTTATGAGGAAGGTTCGTAACACCTTTTCGGTTGTCTAGTTAGTTACATGGGTTGAGTAGTTCTTTCCAGAGTTCATTTTCCTCATGCATCACGTCGAGTTTGTATCTTAGTCGCACATTGTCGCATCACATGAGACTTTTTGGCAGCGTCTGAGGTGGCTTATTGCCTGAACAGCTTGTGCTGGGTGAGACGAGATTATTGGATCCGGGATTAGTGCGATCGGATTATATGAAGTATAGTAAAGAGAAAATACCATTATTTGGTTATAATGGGGTGATGATTCTAGTCAGGAGGAGAGACTCAATGATTTGTTGACTCGGCAGTTGGTTATGAATTTCTACACGTCTCTTCTGTGTCATGAGGTGCATGGTGAGCATCAGATTCGGGGAATGTCGGCTATTATGATCAGAGAATGTTATTATGGTCATGTGAATGTTTCGGTGCATGGTGTGAATTCAGCAAAGGTACGAAGTCATGTTCTGGTACATCGTGTGGTGATTGATACATTGATTGTATGTTAGAAACGGGCCTAGCAGAAGATTCCAGATGTTGGAATTTGTCTCTAAGGCTAGTTTGACTAAACAAAAAGGGAATCTTCAGATTTACTCTAGCCAATGTGCTCAACTAAGTTGTGGTAGCACGGGTAGGTGCACGAGGTACTAATCAGTGATTTCGGACAACTCCAGCGCAGTTCTTAGCACGTTCGAGGACGAACATATGTTTAAGTGGGAGAGAATGTAATGCCCCAACCAGTCGTTTTGAGCTCAAGTGCGTCGTTCGGCGGTTGGAGGCCATGAGCAGCCTCACTTCAGGTATTATGACTTGTGCGTATGGTTGGAATTGAATTTCGTGAAGTTTGAAGTTGAATCAGAAAGAAAATTCTCATTTCGAAAGCTTTAAGTTGGAAGAATTGACTAAGATTGGATTTTAGGGTAAACGGCCTCGAAATCAGGATTTGAAGTTTCCAGGAAGTTCGTATGATGATTTTAGACTTGGACGTATGTTCGGATTGGATTTTGGATGCCCCGGTAGCATTTCGGCACCTATTGTTGAAGTTAGCATTTTGGAAGAATTCCATAAATTTGGGTTGAAGTGCATTTCGATGTTATCGATCTGCGTTTGGAATTCTGAGTCTGGGAATAGCTCCGTATGGTGATTCCGGTATTGGGAGCGCGTCTGAAAATAGATTTGGAGGTCCGTAGGTCATTTTAGAGTCATTTGGCTAAAGTTAGAAATTTGAAGGTTTTCGAGAAGTTTGACCGGGAGTGGACTTTTTGATATCGGGTTTGAAATCAGATTTCGGAAGTTGGAGTAGGTCCGTATCGTGAATTAAGACTTGCACGCAAAATTTGGTATCACTCCGAGTAGTATAAGTATATTTCGGCGCGTTCGAAGTAAGTTTGAAGAATTTGACATTTTCAAGTTGAATCAATATGGTTTGAGGGTATGATTCTTAGTTTTGATGTTGTTTTACACGTTCCGGGAGTTCGATCGAGTCCGTTTTATGATTTCAAACTTGTGGTTATGTTCGGGCGGGGTCCCCGGGGGCCCCGAGTGTTAACCGGACGAGACTCGGACCAATTGTGGGATTTGGAGGAAGAGCTGACGCTTCCAGCTTCTGGTATGATCGCACCTGCGCATGGGCAGCCGCAGGTGCGAGCCACCAGTCGCAGGTGCGAAAGAGAGGAGCTGGCCAGCAACCACAAATGCAAAGTATTTTAGCGCACCTACAAACACGTAGGTGCGGAAGATTGGCACGCAGAAGCGGATGGATGCGCAGGAGCGACGGGACAGGCGCATCTGCGTTTGTGCAGGAGCGAGCCACTGTACGCAGATGTGGTGCAGGGCCAAAAGGGAGAAATACGCACCTGCGAGGAATTGTCCGCAGGTGTGGAACGGCAGGTGCGAGTGTAACTTTGCAGGTGAGAAAATCACAGAAGGCAGAACCTTCATTTAAGTCCAGAGTTGCGTATGTTTAGCGCATTTTCTTCATGTTTTGGGCGATTGTGGAGAATTTTGAGAAGGGATTTCAACTAGCAACTTGAAGATAAGTTAGTTCTTCATACTTTGAGTTAAATTCATATATTATGGATAAATTATATCTGGTAAATCTTAGAAAACAATGGTTTAGATGAAAAACCTAGATTTTTATAAAAAAGAGATTTTAACCATGAAAATGGTTATGGAATTGGATAGAAATCATATGTTTGAGTTCATAAGGTTATGGGTAATGATTATCTTCAAGCACTTTCGGAATCCGGGCATGTGGGTCTGAGGGTGATTTGATCGACTTTTCGAATGGAGTTGAGAATTTTTGTAAATAGGATTATAATGAGTATTAGAGTATATATTTATGGATTTGCTTACTTATTGACTAGTTTTGGAGCGTTGGGCATAGATTTGAGTTGATTGAATGGCTTGGGAGCCGGTTATGAAACTTCAGAGCGAGGTAACTCTCCTTTCTAACCTTGTAAGGAGAAATTAACCCTATAGGTGAATTAAATAAATGTTTGTACCTAATTGTGGGGGCTACATACGTACGAGGTGACGAGAGTCCGTACGTAGCTACTATTATGCTATTGTCCGGGTAGTTTAGGACCCGTATCATGCTATACTTGGAATGTTTGTGCCCTTACTTGCTAATATAATCACTTAGTCATGATAGAAATTGATAAAAGAATTGTATAAGGTTAAATTCACTTACCTGAAGGTTTGTATAAGATACTTGACTGTAAATAAGAAATTTGTATTTTTTTGAAAATAATTGTTATTTGTGGATCGGGGCGAGCGCCTCGGAAGTAAATAGATGCATCTATAGTTCGTGCCATTAGACCCTCTGGCAGTGCACGGTTTAAATAATGGTTGGTTCGGGCCGTACGACCTCCGCATGATTTGCGCATGATTTAATTGATTGATTTGGAAATTGTAATAATCGATATTGCCTTCTCGGCCTGAGATAAATTGTTAAATAATGGAAAATCAATTTGGAGAGTTCTTAATTATAAGAGGACTGCTTACTTACTTCGGAATAACGGGCATGCAACCGTATTAATCAATCCATGTCTAATTTAATGATATTATTCTATTTAGTTATAGCCCATAGTAAGTGTCGAAGTCGACCCCTCGTCACTACTTCTTCGAGGTTAGGCAGCATACTTACTGGATACGCATTGATTTACGTACTCATATTACCCCTGCTATACGTTTTGTGCAGGTACATATATGACTCGCATCTCCCGTCACATAACACAAATGCCATTCTTTTCCGTTCTTCTATTTAAATATTTTTTCTAATTATAAAATCTGAAGCAACTAGTTATACTGAAACTGCAATATGAGATATAATATAATGTGATATAATACTTGTGTAACGACCCGATTTGTTATTTTGTGAATTAGCGTCTCGTTCAACTCTTTAAGGAACTGAGCAGCTTTAGAATATGTATTATAACGTACGTGTGCGGTCAAGTTTGGTTTTCGGAAGATTCGAAATTTAATTGAAAGTACAATTCTTATTTTTGAAGCTTAAATAAAAAGATTTGACCGAAGATTGACGTTTAAGCAAATGACTCCGAAATGGAAATTTGATGATGTCAATAGCTTCGTATGGTGATTTCGGACTTAGACGTATGTCGGGATTTCGATTTGGAAGTCCGTAGAACAACTCAACGCATTTTGGGAGAAAGTTGGAAAATGGAAGAATTTTAGAAAGTTTGACAGAAGAGTTGACTTTTTGATATCGGGGTCGGAATCCAGTTTTGAAAATTTTCATAAGTCCGTTATGTCATTTATGACTTGTTTGTAAAATTTGAGGTCAATCATACTCGATTTGATAGATTTCGGCATAGAATGTAGAAGTTGGAATTTGTTAGTTTCATTAGGCTTGAATTGGGGTATAATTCGTGTGTTTAGCATTGTTCGATGTGACTTTAGGACTCGACTAAGTCCGTAATATGTTTTGGGACTTGTTGGTATGTTCGGACAGGGTCCCGAAGGGCTCAGGTGAGTTTTGGAGAGGTTTCACACCATATCTAGGCCATTTTTAACTGCTGGTGTTTTTGGCTACTGCAGTGTGCTTCGCAGAAATTTCTGTTGCACAGAGCTGACTTTGGAAGCTTATATCTCGTAATCTGTAAAGAATTAGGAGATGATCTAAAAATAAAACTTGAATCCCTTTGATTTTAGTTTCTATAAATGTAAACCATTCATCATTTGGACAATTGTACCGAAAGATATGATCGATTAACTAAAGCCTAGTACTGCAGTTATTTTACCTGGCAATGTGCATCACAGAAATTTCTGCTGCACAGGACTTACTTTGGAAGCTTATATCTCATAATCTATAAGGAATTTGGTGACGATCCAAAAATGTGTCACGACCCAAAATCCCACCACAGGCGTCGTGATGGAACTTAGTCTCTAAGACTAGTTAAGCCAATTACAATTACATTGTAAGCCATTTTTTTTCAATACATGTGTCAAAAACCAACAGCGGAAACAATTGAAAACTTCCCAAGACTGGTAATACTGAGTCAAGAACTCTAACTGAATACATGCAATGATTTCAAATATCGAATATATAATACTGTTCAAAATCGAGACGACAGTACAATAAAATGGAAAGACTCCAAGTGACTGCGACGACCAAGCAAATCTACCTTAAGTCCTTGCGATCACACTCTAACTCTGTCCAAGTCTGATATCTCCAATACATGGCTCTGCACAAAAATGTGCAGAAGTGTAGTATGAGTACACCACAGTCGATACCCAATAAGTATTAAGACTAACCTCGGTGGAGTAGTGACGAGGTACAGTCAAGACACTCACTAGTCAATTAACCTGTGCAATATAGCAGTATACAATAGTACTGGAAAATAACTAGCAATAATAAAAACAAAAATCAACCAGTGATATAAACAACAAGACAACAAGAACACTATAATTATTACTCAAACGAATAAAGAACACAAGTACAATCAATTAAACATGCCCTTCAAATATAAATCTTTCACATATAATTCTTTCGAACAATTACCTTCCGAATATAATTCTTGGAAATAATATTTCGAATATAATTCTCTCAAATAAAAGTCACATTGTGACACCTCATTTCAAAATCATAACCATACGGGTCTCAACCCACTTCCATATGTCCACGGAACCTCGTGCCCATATTTCTATCACAACTGCACAGACAACTCACGTGCCTATAATGTCAATGTATATAAGATCCACATGATCAATTTATTTCCACTAAAGTGAGTTTACTATTTATTTTAAATCAAGTAAGAAATTAACAAAGAAATGAATTTATTTTAGAAATTATTTGGGTGAAGAAAATAACATTGCACTTAAATTAAAGCATCAGATAAACTACTGATTTGGATGTAAAACTATTTAATTTAAAACATAATAATAATTTATTTTATTTAAATCAACTCAATCATCGAAAATCAGTAAGAAAAACCAAAAATATACTTTTTCAGAGTCTCGTGCTAAAAATCCAAAGCCAACACAATACAACTAGGAGTACAAAACACATAATAATAAAGTCAACTAGTAAATCACGGAAGAAGACGAGAATATACATATTAAATGAAACAAAATCGCTCAAGACAAGAATATAAATGAAGAAATATCAACAGGGCACTCCTGAGGTACCGCCTCGTAGTCCCAAATCATAAATAAATTTAGAATATCTCATTTCCTTATAAGTCCGTGGGAGCCTTCACATTTAATTTTTTTAAAATATCATTTGTTTCCGAAATAGCATCCCGCGTTTTAGCCACCCTTATCACACCGCATGGCTTCTAGCAATTCCCCTACTAGCCACGCGTATAAAGTCCCTCTTATCTCACCGCATGCGTTTCAATACCCAGACCTTATACCACCGCATGCGTATCAATGTCACAATATATCACAAATCGCACCTCAAGTGCCTGATTATCACAGCATACCACAACTTGCACCTCAAGTGCTCAAATATCACAACATATTATAAATTGCATATCAAGTGCTTAAATACCAAAACATATCACAAATTGCACCTCAAGTTCTCAAATATTTCAACATATCACAAATTGCACATCAAGTGCTCAAATATTACAACATATCAAAAATTGCACATCAAGTGCTCAAATATTACAACTTGCCACAGGAATCAACAATACATTATTTTTCACAATAAGGAGCCCATTGCTCGACCATAATGTGTACAAAAATCTTAACAAAATATTCGGGAGTGAACAACTCAACAAAATAATATTTCACAATCTAACACTTTTTCACAGTATGATTTACAGCCTTTATAACTCAATACCAAAGTTTCAACAACGTGAACTGAAAAGTAATTCATCAAGGAACAACACCTCTTTTAAATCACAACTTCAAGAAATAAATAGATTTATTCATCTTATTAATAAATTTTCCATATAAATTATATGTAGGTAAAATCAATAATGAAAGTGTTTTCATAAAAATGGCAACTCAAACAAACACAGAGTTCACATAAAAGTCAAGTGGCAATCACACTAAATTATTATGTAAAAAAAACAACCTCGACAAACAAGGAATGAGGCATGACAAATAAGGGATTTAATAAGTTACAACAATTTTCCAATTTAATACTTAAGGGCGTCAACGAATTTCAACCGATATAATATGCACATATAAACGTAGTATGTACTCGTCATCTCGCGTATATGGTTGTCAATTACACAATTTTCACATAAGAGTCAATGCCTAAGGGGTAATTCCCCCACTCAAGGTTAGGCAAGATACTTACCTTTTTGTAGTTAGGCCGATATTCCAAAATTGCCTTCTTGCTTGAATTGACCTCCGGACAGCTCAAATCTATCCAAATAAATTGTACAACCTCATTAAAATTCATCGAAAATAATTTTGAATAATAATACGCGGACTAAAAAATTTATTCCAAAAAGTCAACACGGGGCTTGCCTCTCGGAACCCGACATAATTTTCATGAAATCTGAACACCCATTCCGACACGAGTTCAACTATACCAATTTTATCAAATTCCGATAAAAACTCGACCTCCATATCTTAAATTTTTGTTTTTGGAAAATTTTACCAAAAATCTTGGTTTCTTCCATTAAAATCCGAATTAAACGATGAATATAATCATAGATTCATGAAATATAAATACTTTAGGATATAGAACACTTACCCCAATCCATATGGTGAAAATCGCGATCGTGATCGCGATCAATCCGAGCTCCATAGATCCATATATGTTAAAAATACCCGAAACCTTGAAATATAGCTACTGCCCAGGTATTTACTCTTTGTGATCGCGATCGTGAAGCACAAAAGTTTTCAGCCCCAACATTGCTCTTCGTGATCGCGGAAAATCAATCGCGATCGCGAAGAACAAACTCCCAAACCCTTCCAGACAATCTCTAGTATAATGGTCATAATGTTTTGTACAAAACTCCAAATTGTAAATGGTTTAACTTTCTGATAAATAAAACCAGGGGCTATAACTTTCATTTGTTTCTCATCTTCCAATTCCATATAGATTTCTAGATATAAGCTTACAAAATCAGCCATGTACAACAGATATTTCCAAACTCTTCCAAGACATCCTATAGTGTATCAACCATAACTTTTTGTACACAACTCCAAATGACAAATGGCTTACCTTTCTAAAAACTAGACACAAAGGGATACAATTTTCATTTTCAGATGAGCTCCAAATTCGTTATAGATTGCGAGATATAAGCTTCCAAAGTTCAATCAATGCAGTAGGATTTTCCTCTACGCGATCGCGAAAAGGCTTCCGCGATCGTGATTCACAGTGTCGAAACATCAAAATTGCTCTTCGCGATTGCAACAGTTTGCCTGTGATCGCGATGCATACCTCTGTGGCCAAAAACCAGCAACTAAAAATGGCCTAGAAATGTCCGAAACTACCCCGAACTCACCCGAGCCACTCGGGACCTCAACCAAATATACCAACAAGTCCTAAAGCATCATACGAACTTATTCGAAGCCTCGAATTACATCAAACAATGCTAGAACCACGATTCGCACCTCAATTCAAGCCTAATGAACTTTGAACTTTCAAATTCTATATCTTGTGCCGAAATACATCAAATCAATCCAAAGTGACTTCAAATTTCGCACACAAGTCATAAATGACATAACGAAGCTATTTCAAATTTCTAGATTCAGATTCCGACCTTGATATCAAAAAGTCAACCCCCGGTCAAACTTCCCAAAAATTCAACTTTTGGCATTTGAAGCCTAATTCCACTACGGACCTCCAAATAATTTTCCGGACATGCTCCTAAGTCCAAAATCACCATACGAAGCTATTGGAATCATCAAAATTAAATTTCGAGGTCGTTTACACATAAGTCAATATCCGGTCAACTTTTCTAACTTAAGTTTTCAATTATGAGACTAAGTATCTCATTTCACTCCGAAATCCTTCCGGACCCGAACCAACTTACCCGATAAGTCATAAATAAATTGTAAGATATAAATTGAGCAATAAATTGGGGAACGGGATTATAATACTCAAAACGACCGGTCGGGTCATTACAAAATGAAAGTTGTAGCCTTTTGTATCTAGTTTGCATAAATTAAACCGTTTAGCAGTTGGAGTTGGGTACAAAGAGTTATGGTTGATAAACTATAGGTTGTCTGGGAAGAGTTTTTGGAAGAGTTTGGTATTTTGAGCATAATCATGTAATGATCCAAAGGTCTATTTTTAGCGAGACTTCTGAGAGTTTGATAATGAATTATAGGAATGATCTGGAATATTTGGTCTAATTTCATCAAGTCACGATTCGGTTTTTAGCGTGTAACATGAGTTAATTATTTAACGAGAGAAATTGGTATCGCATTAAGTAAATGGGCGACGAATTGGGTTTCGATTGAATGATTAGGTTCATATTATTATTTGTGACTCATAGGAACAAGAATCATCAAATTCCGAGTTCGTATGTTAGAGTTAGAGCCGTTTTAGTGAAATATTAAATTGCTGGTGCAAGCAGGTTCTGGTGCGGACCTTTAGTGATAGCAAATGAACTTTTAGTGATGGAAAATGGGTTTTTATTAAGCAGTTTCATTTGTTTTGCTCATTTCAACATTTTTGGAGCTAGGGAACTCGGATTTGTGCGCCCTTTTAGAGGATTTCCACCAAATGGACTGGGATAAGTTTTTCCTACTCGATTTTTATTATATTTCATGATTCCATTATTATTTTCATCTTTTATTAGTGAATCAATTGGAAGAAAATGGAATGTTTTCAAATGCTTTCAAAAACGAAAATTTAAGATTGGGAGGTTGATTCGTTATCGGAATTTGGTATGGTTGAACTCGTATCGGAATGGCTGTTAGGATTTCATGAAAATTCTGTCGGGTTTTGAGAGACGGGCCCCCGTTGACTTTTTAATGCAAAATTTTAAGTTGACTTTTTATTATCCAAAATTATTTCCGATGAATATTAATGAAGTTATACAATCAATTAGTATAGATTTGAGCTGTCCGGAGGTCAATTCAAGCAAGAAAACTATTTTGGAATATCGGCATAACTTCAAAAAGGTATGTATCTTGCCTAACCTTGAGTGAGAAAATTACCCCTTAGGCATTGAGTCTTATTTGGAAATTGTGTGATTGAAAACCATATACGCGAGGTGACGAGTACGTACTTGGTTTATATGTGCAATTTATACCGGTTAAAAGTTGTAGACACCCCTATATATTAAATTAGAAAATTATTGGAACATAGTAAATCATTTATTTGTCATGTCTCGTTCCTTGTTTGTCGAGTTTGTATTTTATATGATAATTTGGGGTGATGGCCACTTCGATTTTATGCGAATTTCATGTGTTTGTTAATTTGATAATTCTTGGAATTAATTTCATTATAGATTTTCCATCTGCAAATAATTAATTAAATACGCATAAAGAAGGTGTTGTCCTATGCTGAGTTACTTTTCTGTCTTTGTTGTTGTTTTTAAGATTTTATATACATTGTGTGGCGCCTTGGGCTATTTGCTTTGAAATTAATTGATTTTTGTTGTATCTTTGGAGTTTGTTGTGGCAAGTGGGCAAATTGTGATATGAATTTTTGTATTGTATTGTCATTTAAACACTCTTCTTGATGTTATTTATGCTTCCTACCTTGCTTGTTAATGATATACATGTGCTTGGTAAGGAAGAGTGTAAAGTACGAGGTGTGATGATGTGCCATGTGAGAGTGTAAAGCACGAAGGGTGAGGTTGTGCCATTTAAGAGTGTAAAGCACGGAGGGTGATGTCGTGTCATTCTTAATATGCACGAAGGATAATGTCGTGCCATTTCATTTATATTATCATGTGAGGATGAGAGTAAAAGCATGAAGGGTGATGTCGTGCCATTATTTTTATAGTATCATATGTTCATGGCACGTATGGTGTTTCCGTCCAGGCGAGGACAAAAGACATACATTATATTGTGATATCATTTTTGTTGTGTATAGATTCATGCTTTTATCTTGAGCTGTTATTGTGCACCTATATTTTCGAAGTGACTTGTAGTCGTTGTTGCTTCCTGTGTGCCTCCCACTTTATTTCTTTTATTGTTATTGGCATTTCTCCCACTTAGTTGATATTGTATGCACGGTGAGAAAGAGATAAATACACAAAGGGTGTTTCTGTGAAAATTGATTTGACCTACATATATATATATATATATATCGGGTGAGAATGAGACAAGTGCACGAAGGTATTACCGTACCATTCGATGTGATATGTTGAATAAATTTCTTACACCAGGAAAGTTAAGTGAGGTGTCACATGGTGAATTTTACTTGAAAGAATTATATTCGAAAGGTATTTACTTGAAAGAATTATATTCGAAAGGTATTTACTTGAAAGAATTATATTAGAAAAATATTTACTTGAAAGATATTAATTTGAAAGAATTATATTCTTAAGATATTTATTTGAAAGAAGTATATTCGGGACATATTTAGTTGTACGGATTACATTCTAAAGATTTTTATTTGAAAAACTTATCGATAAAAGATGTATATTTTGAAGGACTTGATTAATTGGTTGTACTTGTGTTTATTATTCGTTTGAAACATATTTATGGTGTTCTTGTTGCCTTGCTGTTATCTCATAAGTTGATTATTGTTGCCATCACTTCTATTTATTTTATATTATTTTTGTATGTTATATTGCACAAGTGTTTTTGACTAGTGTGTGTCTTGATTGTACCTCGTCACTACTCCACCGAGGTTAGTGTTGATACTTACTGGGTACTGACTGCGGTGTACTCATACTAAACTTCTGCACACTTTTATTCAGAGCTAGGTATTGAAGATATCGGATTAGGACAGAGATTAGAGTGTGATCACAAGGATTCAAGGTAGGACTGCTTGGTCGTTCATAAGTGGGGATTTTGACTACTTATTAGCGCTCTTTAGCTTTCAATTTAGTCCAAAAGCGCTTAATTGTGTTCCCCGAAACTGATAAAATATGCTTAATTACAGAAATATTGAAAGATGAGCTCCCAAGATGAAATCTAACTGAAGAATAAGTAATCTGAACTCAAGGACAAAAAAGCCACAAAAGCTCAGAAGTGCGGACCGCAGAATATCATCTGCGACCGTAGGTCGTGAAGAAATTCCCATGAGAGAAATGTGAAAAGTGCGGTCCGCACATAAATTGTGCGACCGCTGAAGATGGGTTAGAGCAAAAGTTCCGAGAACTTGCATCTCAAAGTGTGTACTACACAATTATTGTGCGGCCGCAGAAGAAGAGCCACGCGGCCACACTAACATTTGTGCGGACCGCAGAAGAGCAAGGTGCGGCCGCACTCAGAATTGTGCGGACCGCAGAAAGAAAGCGGTGCAGCCGTAGATCGGCATTATGCGGATGCAGAATTCCACTCCTGTCAAGCTGAAGAAAAGTGGTGACCGCACGTGGAATTGTGCAGCCGCAGAACCTTCGAAAGGGCATTTTTGTCTGAAAATTCTAGCTTTGGATAAATAGAAGAGTTTCACTTTTTTAGGTCAACTTTTGACATCAGTTGATACAATAGACGGTTTCTTTTACTCTTTTTAGTAGTGTTTGCTATTTTGAGCTTTTTGAATATTGATTTCATCATTTTAATTATCAATATGGGTTTAGTTATCATTTCTTCTCCTATTTCTTCTAGTTGAAGCATGAGTAGCTAAAGTTTCACTAGGGTTGTGACTCAACCCTAGTGTGTAAACTTAATGGGTGTTTTATTTATTGCTTGATTATGGTTGAGTGTTTATTATCTAGACGTGTTCTTGTTTTTATTTGAAGAATTAATGGTTACAAATATTAATTCATGCCTATTTGACTTGGTCTCTTCTTGAGAAAGAGAGACTTAGTCTGGAAAACTTGGCTAGCACGAAATTGGGTCAATCGAGAGATTGATAAGCTCAATTAAAAGGTTGAACCTAGATATAGTAAAACCTGACATGAGCTTCTTATCCACTATTTTGTTCAATACCCATTTGGACTTGAGAAAGCCAAATTGGGCAAAATCACGCTCTGACTGAGAGGTATTGAGTAGGTACTTGAGTGTTGATAGCTATAATACACCCCGACGAATAAAACACATTTTAATGTTTACAACCCATTAGGCAAAGACCTAGGTTAAAGTTATAGCCCTAGGCCTTTTATATCATTTGAAAAACAACAATAACTATTTCCTAGTTTCATTCTTTGAATCGCAATCGTAGTTTAATTTAGATTTTCAAACAAAACCAAATATTACGGAAGTGTAAATTTAGATATACAAACTCGTGCACTACGTTATATATTACTACCACCTATTCATATAGCTCCCTGCGTGATTCGACCCCGACCCTTGTTGGGTATTACTATTGCATCGACCATTTTCATAACCTAAAAGAGAGAAGTGAAATTGGACGAGATCAATTTTTGGCGTCGTTACCGAGGAGCTAAAAATCGGTGTTATTTATATAGTTAGGTGTGTTTTTGGGATATCTTTTTTTCCTTCCTTGTTACTAACATGTCAGTGTTATAGGTGCAATCATGGAAAACAACGATCTTGGAAACATAGTCGTGGGGGATGTGGATGTTGAGGATGATCAAATAGATGGGGTCTCTCTTGAACCTCAAGCCAATAGACGAGGCCGACCGCCTGAAGACAATGTACCCGCTCCAGCCCCACCTCCACCACGAGCGGCTCCACACTATGGTGTTGCCAAATGAAGTGTATGCAAGTGCTATAGTCCCTCCCCGTATTAGGGCAGCAACTTCCAAATAACCAACGTGGTGCTTACTTTGCTCGAGCAACGAGCGTTCTTCACCGGTGCACTGGGTCAAAATGCATATAAACATTTGAAGGGGTTCGTAGATACGTGTTGGGCGAGAAAACAAACAAATGTCTTTGAGAATGCTTTGAGGCTAAGGTTTTTTCCCTTCTCTATACGGGAAAAAGCTTTAGATTGGTTGGAATGCTTGCCAAATCATTCCATTCATAATTGGGATGAACTTACGGAGAAATTTATTTCAAAGTACTTCTCTCCCGGGCACATGACTATTCTTCGGGATGAAATTCTAGCATTCACGCAAGAGCCCAATGAACCACTGCACGAGATATGGGAAAGGTATAGAAGAATGGTGAAAGAGTGCCCCAACAATGATATGAAGAAGAACATGATTCAACAAACTTTCTATCGGGGGATAAATACCACCAACCAATGTGTAGTGAACCAACTTGCCGGTGGGAACTCTATGACTACACCCTATGCAGAGGCGTGTGATATTTTGGATGAGATGACAAATACTCCATCGGTGTGGCAATCTAGAGCCAATGTTCCTCAAGGTGATCCAAATGTGATTCTTCTTCATAAAGAGTTACATGACCATGGGAAAGCCATAACCGAGTTGATAACCACCATGAACCAAACAAAGGCTCAACTTCAACAAGTGCAAAACCCGAGGAAAGTCAATTATATGGATGGATTTAATATAATGGTAAACAAGAGAACAACAAAATTTCCATATGTGCAACAAAGGGTGGACAATTTTGTGCAAGATGATAGTGGATTTGATCAAGGTGATTCTTACAATGATCAAGAAGAAGAGGTCCAACAGGTGAACAACTTTCAAGGGAAAAGAAACAACTTCCAAGGCCATAGTCAACAAAAATGGAGACCTTCAAACAACCAAGGTAATTGGAATAGTGGAAACAATCAAGGCAATTGGAATAACAACAATCAAGGCAATTGGAGTGGAAGCAATAACCAAGGGAATTGGAAAAACAATAACAACCAAGGCAATAGGGGAGGCAACAACCAAGGCAGGTGGAACAACTACCAAGGAAATCGGGGGTCGGGTTTTCAAAGGCCCTCAATGAATCAACAACCGAGAAACCCACCTCCTTACCCGTCTCATGGTCCTATTTCCTCCAACAATGAAATGGGTCATATTGAAAACATGTTCAAGCAAATAATGGAGAAGAATGTCGATTCCGATGGCCAACTTGCTTCACACAATACATCAATCCGAAACATAGAAGTGCAAATGGGTCAAATCTCTCAGGCTTTAAATTCTTTTCCTAAGGGGGCACTACCAAGTGATACGGTGGTGAACCCGAAGGGTGGCAATAATACGGGGCATGCCATGGCCGTTACTACAAGAAGTGAAAGAGGTGGGAATGCACCTACCTCAAGTCAAAGGCAACTTATGGATGATGAGCAACTGGTAGATGAAGGGGAGAGCCAAACAATGTTGTGCACGCAAATGAGGAAATGTGGATTGATATTTATGACACGGTGAAAGAGACTCGAGAGGATGTGAACCCATCTAGGGATCATGTGATGGACATACCAGAACTGGTAGTGCAAAAAGCTAAGGCACCATTGCCTAAGCCACATCCTCCTATCCTCAAATGCTTTCCACGAAAAGCGGCAAGAATCAACTCAAAATATTCATTGATATGATGAAGAGTCTCTCAATAAATGTGCCATTAGTTTAATCCTTGGAGAAAATGATTGGATATGCAAAGTTTATGAAGGACTTAGTGGCAAAGAAGCGGTCGATGAATTTTGAAACTATCAAAGTCACCAATCAAGTGAGTGAAATTGTGAATTCAGTGGCTCCTAAGTTAGAAAATCTCGGTGCCTTCACAATCCCTTGTACCATTGGAAGTGTCGAGTTTGCAAAAGCTCTTTGTGATCTTGGGGTGAGTATCAATTCGATGCCTTATTCGGTTTTCAAGACATTGGGAATTAGGCAACTAAGACCGATATCTATGAGACTACAAATGGCCGATCGTACAATGAAGAGACTGTTGGGGGTGAATGAGGATGTATTGGTTCGAGTTGACAAGTTCATTCTCCTGGCAAATGTTATTATTCTTGATTGTGAAGTGGACTATGAGGTCCCGATTATTCTTGGTAGACCTTTACTTTCTACGGGGAAGGCTCTTGTTGATGTGGAAGCCAGTGACCTAACTTTTCGGGTGGGTGATGTAAATGTAGTGTTCCACGTGTGCAAATCTATGAGGCAACTGAATAGCAATGAAGTGAGTTCATTCGTGGACTGGGTGACCGATGTGATTATTGATGATACAAGTGCCACGATTAATGTGGGTAACATGTTGGAGGCCATCTTACTAAATTTTGATGATGGCGAGATGGATGACTTCATGTAATGTGTTAATTCTTTGCAAGGAATGGGGTTGTACAACTATGCACCAAGGAAGATTTTCATGGATCTTGAGAATAGGAAAACTCCTCCTACAAAGCCATCAATTGAAGAGCCTCTTATCTTGTAGTTGAAGCCATTGCCTCCACATCTAAGGTATGAATTCCTTGGTCCATGTTCTACTTTATCAGTTATTCTTTCCTCTTGTTTGACTAACGTACAGGTTGACTCTAGACTAGCAGTGCTCCACAAGAGGAAGAAAGTTATTGGGTGGACTTTGGCGGATATTCGGGGAATAAGCCCCGTATTTTGCATGCACAAGATTAACTTGGAGAAAGATTCCAAACAATCCATTGAACATTAAGGGAGACTCAATGAAGACATGCAAGACGTGGTCAAAAAGGAGATTAGCAAATGCTTGGATGCCGGGGTGGTCTACCCTATTTCCGACAGTTCGTGGACTTCTCCGGTGCAATGTGTCCCGAAGAAGGGGGCATAACTATGGTGACCAGGTGGAGAGTGTGTATGGACTACCGGAAGTTAAACAAAGTCACAAGGAAAGACCATTTTTCACTACCCATTTCTAGACCAAATGCTTGATAGGTTGGCCGGTCGTGCTTAATATTTCTTTCTATATGGGTATTCGGGCTACAACCAAATCGTTATTGCCCCGAAAGATCAAGAGAAAACAACTTTCACTTGTCCCTATGGCACTTTCGCTTTCAAGCGGATGCCATTTGGCTTGTGCGATGCACCGACTACTTTTCAAGGGTGTATGATGGCGATCTTTACGAATATGGTAGAGGACTACCTGGAAGTCTTCATGGATGACGTTTCGATAGTCAGGGATTCCTTTGATGATTGCTTGGCTAATTTGGATAAAGTATTGGCAAGGTGTGAAGAAACGAACTTGGTGTTGAATTGAGAGAAATGTCATTTCATGATCGAGGAGGGTATTGTCCTTGGCCACAAAATTTCAAAGAAGGTCATTTAGGTCGACAAGGAAATAATAGAGGTGACTTCTAAACTTTCACCTCCAACATTCGTGAAAGGAGTGAGAAATTTCTTGGGTCACGCGCGGTTCTACCGGTGCTTCATAAAAGATTTTTCCAAAGTGGTGAACCGCTTGTGCAAGCTTTTGGAGAAATATGCTAAATTTCACTTCAATGATGATTGCATGAGAGCCTTTGAATTTATCAAGTTCAAGTTGACAACAACTCCTATCATCATCGTTCCTAATTAGAGTATTCTTATTGAGCTCATATGCGATGCTAGTGATGTAGCGATTGGAGACGTTTTGGGGCAACGCATCAACAAGATTTTTCATTCGGTCTACTATGCTAGTAAAACCATGAATGATGCACAAGTCAATTACACCGTTACCGAAAAGAGCTCCTTGCCATTGTATTTGCTATTGAGAAGTTTCGACCATACTTGATGGGTACAAAGGTTATTGTTCATACAGATCATGCGGCACTTCACTATCTTATGAGCAAGAAAGATTCAAAAGATCGGTTGATGAGATGGGTGCTATTGTTGCAAGAGTTTGATATTGACATCCAAGATCGAAAAGGGAGTGAAAATCAAGTGGCGGACCACTTGTCTCATTTGGAGGAGGAGGAGAGGCCGCATGATGGCCTTGAAATCAATCACTCCTTTCCCTATGAGCAACTCTTGGCTATTTCAATGTAGGAAGTGCCATGGTTCCCTGAGCTAGCTAACTTTATTGTGTGTGGAATCATCCCGGATGAGTTTTCTTCAAATCAGAGGAAGAAACTCAAACGCGATTGTCAAGACCATTATTGGGACGAGCCTTGCCTCTTCCGGATTTGCACGGATGGGGTAAATAGAATATGTATACCGGATGAGGAGCAAAATGTTATTCTTGAGGCATGCCATTCTTCGCCTTATGGTGATCACCATGGCGGAGCGCGAACGACGACTAAAGTGCTAAGTTGTGGTTTCTATTGACCCACTATTTACAAAGATGCAAGTGATATGGTGAAAAGATGTGATGAATGCCAATGGGACAGTGGAATCTCCAAGATGAACGAAATGCCTCTCACTACCATATTAGAGATTGATATCTTTGACGTGTGGGGTATTGACTTCATGGGTCCTTTTGTGAATTCTTGTGAAAATACCTACATCTTAGTCGCGGTTGATTATGTGTCTAAATGGGTTAAGTCTGTTGCTCTACCCAGCAATGAAGTGAGAAGTGTGGTGGCATTTTCGAAGAAGAATATTTTCACAAGATTTGGTACGCCGCGGGCTATCAGAAGTGATGAGGGGTTGCAGTTTTGTAACAAGGCTTTTGACATCTTTCTTAGTAAGTATGGTGTCACTCATAAATTTACGACTCCCTATCATCCTCAAGCTAGAGGTCAAGTGGAAGTCTCCAACCGGGAGATAAAGAGTATCTTATCCAAAACAGTGAATGCTAACAGGACAGATTGGTCAAAGAAGTTTGATGGTGCATTGTTGGCTTATCGGACTGCTTTAAAAACTCCTATCAGGATGTCTTCATGCCTGTTGGTGTTTGGAAAATCTTGTCATCTTCTGATGGATCTTGAACACAAGGCGATGTGGGCTTTAAAGATGTTGAATCTTGATTGGGATGCAGCCGCTAACTTGCGTGTTGCACATTTGAATGAATTGGATGAGTTCTGGTAACATGCATATGCACGTTCGTCCTTGTACAAAGAGAGAATAAAGTACCTTCATGAAAAATACATCTAAAACAAGGAGTTTAAGGTGGGCGATCTTGTTTTGTTGTTCAACTCACGATTGAAAATGTTTCCCGGAAAGCTGAAATCCAAATGGAGTGGTCCCTTTGAAATTGTGGGTGTGACACTTTTGGTGCATTGGACTTGAAGAACAAAAATGATGAGGTATTCCGAGTCAATGGTCATCGGGTGAAGCATTATTTGGGACAAGTTGATGATGGCGACGTGGTGGCACTTATTCATTTGAACTAATGATAATCTGCGTCATACCGCGACGTTAAATCAGGAACTTCTTTGGAGGCAACCCTTGTTTTCTTTTGTAGATAGGTGTTATTTTGTGCTAACAGGATTTGAAGTGTGTTGCAGGAATAAGTGTGCTTTACAGGAACTGTGCTAAAAAAATGGCTAAGTGTGGAGAAAGTGTGGACCGCACAATTCTGAATGTTACAATAGAAGGCAACTGGGGCCGCACAATTCTTGTGCAGACCGCACAAATTGAGATGGGAAATTGCAAACTCTCTGAAGTTTGATTTGTCCGAGAATTGGCCAATTTGCGTCCGCACATCGAATTATATGGTCCACAACCAAAATATGCAGTCGCACCACAAATTGTGCGGACCGCAGATCAACAAGGCTATTGAGCCTTCGAGTAACAGAGTGCGGACCGCAGAAGGAATCCTGCGGCCACACTTCTCCTTTGATTCCCCAAGTCTGCGTCTGAGTATAAATAGTAACCTTGGGGCTACTGTACAAGTTTTTCCCTCTCTGAGCACTCTAAATTCTAAAACTTGGAAAATCATATGTTCACTCATCTGACACACTCCATACACATATGTGATCACTTAGTTGCACTCCTTCATATCTGGTATGTTTAATTTCTCATACAATGTTTCACTTTTTAGTTAAATTTATAATTTGTTAGATAATTTCAGGCCATTTGTCAATAGATTTCAATTTTACTACCATGTGGGGGGTAATCAGTAATGGGTTAACTACTAAATGCTTTATGGGGACTGGGTAAATTCATTTGCAGGATTAATTATTAATACCATATTGAATTTGAGCAAAAAATTTGAAAACCCTAGAAGTATGATCGTTTTGATTTCTGAAATCTGCGGCCGCACAAGAAATTATGTGGTTTGCAGAAGTTGTAATATAGGGTCTTTGGTTAATTAAATTATGCGGCCGCACTTGAAATTGTGCAGACCGTAGAAATTCCATCGCGGCCGGAGAAAAATGTTTACGGCTGCAGATCAGGCCAGTCTCTGTCATCAGAGAGTTAACACTTTTGGGAATTCTAATGTGCGGCCGCAATGAGAAATGTGCGGACCACACTTCAATGCTGCGGTCGCACTCCAAATAGTGTGGACCACAGTTCCATCTCTGCAGCCGCACTTCCAAATTATGTGGTCCACACAACCCAATCTGCGGCCGCACTTGCAATTATGCGGATCACACTTCCCCAACCTACACTCTTGTTCTGTAATGTGATATAATGTCTGTGTTCAACAGAATTACGAATCACTTCTGTTGTTGCTTGTTACAGAAAATGGTCAGATCTCGAGGTCGTGTGGAACTTAAAAGGGTAGGGGTGAGCCTTCCAGAGGTAGAGGCAACAATTTACCCCTTTCCCTCCAAAGGGTAATCAACAAGAAAGCTATAATAGGGCGATGTCGACAGCCTGAGTACCTCCTAATCTAGTTCATATGCCCTATCTTGGGAAGCATCGGAGGATGACTCAGTGCAAGAGCAGCCTGTTGTTCAATCACAGGCACAGGGAAGGTACCAACTTAGAGACGAACCTTCCTCCTCACACAGCACTTCCGAGGGTTCAGAGAGTGCAAGTCAGGCTTCAAAGCCCTATGCTACACCTGTCCCTAGGACACCAGCAATTGATGTTGTTGATATTTTGGACGATGGTCGAGAGGGTGATACTACAGTTGTCGGCCTTGAGAGGTCGAAGAAGAAAAAGGTCTGGGAGGACCATTTTGTTAGCCTAGCTTCCTTTACCAGCTTTCGTGAGTGGTGGCTAGTGAGATCGCTTACTCTAGAGCGCCAATTCCAACTCAAAGCTCTTGAAAAGTACAATCCAAAAGTGTTGAGGCAGTTCCGAGAGAGAAAAGAGTGGATGTGGCTCACCCAGTCAATTGTGGACGCCAAAGAGTATCTGGTCCGGGAGTTCTATGCCAATGTGGCACATATCAAGAAAGGGGCCAAAGTTACAAAAGTGAGAAATCTGAATGTGCGGTTCGACCAGCTCACACTCAACTACTACTTGGGGTTTGAGGATGTGGAGCCAGTGCAGTACTTGGAGAAGCTGTCACTGGGTGATGCAGCTCGCCCTTGGCTAGCCGAGTTTCCTACAGCCCCGTGGCCACTACCACCATGGATCACTGCATGGGTTCTTATTCGGCAGAACACCCTAAATTTCAAGGCAAAGAGATGGCAGACCTTCGTATGCAGTAGACGTGCCAGAATGAGACAAACATACCTATTCCACGGGCAGTTCTAGTCTCCTCTGTTATGGCCGGGTACCTGATCAATGTGGGTTCCGTGATGTCAGCCAACATGTTATCGGTCTCCAGGCAGGCTAATACTTCCTACCCGTATCCCAACACCATCACTGAGTACCTTACGGATGCACAGGTAGAGCCCAAAGACAATGACATGAAGGTTCGGGCAAAGAAGCCCTTCTTTTTGCATTCTCTAATGGATGCACACAACCCCAAGAAAAAGGGTTAACCGACTACCACCGTATGCTGGTCTGATGAGCCATCGGTGGTGGGTACAGAGATAGCTGATATGCCATCCACTTCAGCAGATCCTTCTACCAGTGTAACTGCCATGCCTCCACCTTCAGCCTCAGTACCTCCCACCTCATATTTGAATCCAGTACCGATGCCATCTACTCCACTCTCTGTATTGCGAGTCTCCTAAACACTAGCGAGCCTCAATAACTGGATGCAGATAGCTACTGCTAAGCTGATTGACATAACCAGCCAGATTGCATCACAGTCATCCTCTCCGGCACCCCAGATTCCTCCCACAGTCGAAGAAAGATTGAAGAAGATCCTGGACAACCCGAACACTATCATGCCTACTCTAGTACAGTATGGGTCCGTGATTGATGAATTGGGAAAAATATTAAAGAAGATGCGGAAGTCACGGACTTCAAAGAAATAGGTGGATAAGCTCTGGTGACAGGTCACCAAGCTTGCAGTAGCCAGAGACATTCCATCCGACATGTTGATAGACTCGCACCACCCAGGCCCAGTTCCTATAGAGCCCACCACAGCAGCTGCCCAGTCTGAGGAGCCAGACCTTGCTGCTGACACTATTGAGGCAGTCCGTCAGATGTTTACTAACCCAGCTACTGCTGGACTTGAGGATGATGATATCCAATTGGAGACTGAGGTTGGTGCCACTGCTAGGGACACGGAGATGTCCACAGAGCCATAGGGAGGTTTCTTCACTCTCACCCTTCTTATACTCTTGTTTTGTTAAGCATTGGGGACAATGCTTATTTTTATTCAGGGGGCGGAGTTTCTTTGACATTTTGATGATTCTGATTCTGTATTATGATAACTGTGACACATTTGGTTTGTAATTAACTTATTACTCTTTTATTCTTCTTTATCATTATGTATATATTCCCTCATTATGTATATTCGTTTATCTTCTAATAGTTTTTGTTGTATAGCTTCTTTATCTTTTTGTTTGTCTTCCTTTTGACTTAGTAGCTTCTTTTGGGATTTGCGTTTTGAATTAATATATTATTTTTGCTTTAATAGCTTCTTTTTATGATTTAGAGGATAATAAGCCATTGGTTTTCTTAATGACACGGTTCTTTCCAAAGGTGTTTTGTGTGAACCGCATGACTCTTCCTAACGATGGATGGTGTGACAACCTTCTTAAGGGATTGAGTTTGTTTTTTGTATTTAGGTAAGAATAGTAGTAATGATGAATAAAAAGAACTAATTGATTCATGCTCGAAGAGTCAAACATGCTTCACTTGGTATGAACACACTTAACTACATGCTTATGTTAAAAACAAGGTTTTTGGAAAGCAATAGCTCTAGTTAGTGACCTTTTGACTCTTGTGTTGACTTAGGCAATCATCGAGTGGTTTAGTCGAACCATAGTAATTTTCAATCTTGAATATGGTCACTGTGGGCCCTCGACTCTATCCTCTTTAACAATCCAGCTGCATGAGAGGTGAGATATTATTGTTGCAAGTCCAAGTACCCGTGCAAATGGTCTAGACGTTTCCCCGAATGTGTTTCTAGGAGAAATTTTAAGTTTTGCTTGGCTTGAAAAGTGATTGTAGGCTCTACTTGACCTACTTGAAATTTTCCATTGCCCACCAATGTTGTTATCCCTAGTTAACCCATTTGAGCCTAAAACCTTTCTCATTTGATAACTAAGTTACAAGCCTTTACCCGTTTTGTCGTGACCATCTCTTGGCACCCAAGCTTTCCTTAACACTCTTGTGAAACAATTGGCTAAAAACATAAGTTTGGGGGAGAGAAGAGGATTTGAAAAAGGTATCAAGGAACAAAAGAGAAAAGAAATGAAGAGAAGGAAAGGCAAGAAAAAGAAAAAGCAAGAAAGAGAAAAATGCAAAAAGAAAGTGAATAAGTTGAAAAGTTGAAGGGATTCAAAGAAAGTTAATGATGCAAAGCATCGAGAAATCAAAGAAGGAGAAAATGAATATCATGACCAAGCAAAAGTGATGTTAAGTCTCTCTAGTTCCCCTAAGGAAAAGAAAATGCCTCAAAGGGTTGACAAAACATGAGCCGATAAAAGAAAATGGAGTGCTTAAGGAAAGATGAACACATTCTATCATAACATATCCAACCTTAGTCCAAAAGCCTTCATTGCATTCCGAAAAAAGCCCTACATGATTTGAAGTCGAGTAAGCTTACATTAGTGGTGATTTACATGAGGGGCAATCCTATGGTACTTAAATCCGTACTTGCGACATTCTTTTGAGAAAGATGAGTGAACATTTCGCAAATCTTTGGATTGAGTGATATATTCTTAAGTGAGATAGGCAAACGGAGAGTAGAAGAGGAGGAGTTTGGGATCCACAATGACCTACATGAAAGAGCGAGCTTCCTTGATGAATAAATTCAACTCTTGATTCTTAAGTGTCACACTAGATCTATTTGTGCTTAAAAGTTTAACTTGTTGCCTTGTTGATAATTCATAAGTGGTGTGGGAAATTTTTTGTCCCAAGTGATGTGTGATTGATTCACCTTTGATTAGCTGGAATGGATCTTAACTTGTGGAGGTGCGAATTACTTTATTTGCTTGAGGACAAGCAAAATCTTAAGTTTAGGGGAGTTGACAAGTGGGGATTTTGACTACTTATTAACACTCTTTAGCTTTCGTTTTAGTCCAAAAGCGCTTAACTGTATTTCCGAAAATTGATGAAATATGCTTAATTGCAATAATATTGGAAGATGAGCTCCCAAGATGAAATCCAACTCAAGAATTAGTAATTTGAACTCAAGGACAAAAACAGGCACAAACGCTCAGAAGTGCGGACCGCGAAATATCATCTACGGCCGCAGGTCGTGAAGAAATTCCCATCAGAGAAATGTGAAAAGTGCGGTCCGCACATAAATTGTACGGCCGCAAAAGCTGGGTTAGTTCAAAAGTTCATAGAACCTGCATCTCAAAATGCGGACCGCACAATTATTATGCGGCCGCAGAAGAAGAGCCACGCGACCGCACTCACATTTGTGCGGACTACAGAAGAGCAAGGTGCGGCCGCACTCAGAATTGTGTCCGCATAAAGAAAACAGTGAGGCTGCAGATCAAAATTATGCAGCCACAGAATTCCACTCCTGTCAAGCTGAAGAAAAATCCAGGCCGCACATGGAATTGTGCGGCCGCAGAACCTCCGGAAGGGAATTTTGGTCCGAAAGTTCTAGCTTTGTATAAATAGAAGAGTTTCACTTTTTTAGGTCAACTTTTGACATCAGCTGCTACAATAAACGGTTTGTTTTACTCTTTTTAGTAGTTTTTGCTATTTTGAGCTTTTTGATTATTGATTTCATCATTTTAATTATCAATATGGATTTAATTATCATTCTTTCTCCTATTTCTTCTAATTTAAGCATGAGTAGATAAATGTTTTACTAGGGTTGTGACTCAGCCCTAGTGTGTAAACTTAATGGGTGCTTGATTTATTGCTTGTTTATGGTTGGGTGTTTATTATCTAGTCGTGTTCTTGTTTTTATTTGAAGAATTAATGGTTGCAAACATTAATTCATACCTATTTGACTTGGTCTCTTCTTGAGAAAGAGAGACTTAGTTTAGGAAAACTTGGCTAGCATGAAATTGGTTCAGTCGAGAGATTGATAAGCCCAATTAAAGGGTTGAACCTAGAGACAGTAAAACTCGACGTGAGCTTCTTATCAACTATTTTGTTCAATACCCATTTGGATTTGAGAAAGCCAAAATGGGCAAAATCACTCTCTGACCGGGAGGTATTGAGTGGGTACTTGAGTGTTGATAGTTACAATACACCCCGACCAATAAAACAAGCTTTAAAGTTTACAACCCATTAGGCAAACACCTAGGTAAAAGTCATAGCCTTAGGCCTTTTATATCACTTGTAAAATAATAAAAAAAAATTCCTAGTTTCATTCTTTGAATCGCAATCGTAGTTTAATTTAGATTTCAAACAAAACCGAATATTACGGAAGTGTAAATTTAAAATATTCCTCCATGTTCAGCGAGTTAGCCTGTCATGCACCTGTTTTGGTTCCTATAGTTAGAGAGCGAGTCCGCAGATTTATTGAGGGGATCGATTATGATTTTAAAATATGTATGGCTTGAGAGTTGCAGACTGACATTCTATTTCAGGAAGTAGTAAAGATTGCCAGAATGTTAGAACGTGTTCAAAGTGAGGAAAAAGAGTCTAAGGAGACTCGGGTAATTGGTCAGTCCAGTCTGCAATTCAGAGTACTCGTAGTACTCCAGTTAATACTTTTAGTGCATCATCGGCATGAGGTTCTTATAGTGGTTATTCTAGTTATCCGGCACAGATTAAGTACGAGCAACCACGACCTCAGAGGGGTTGTTATGAGTGTGGTGATACTAGGCATATTATGAGAGATTGTCCCAGACCCGGGAGAGGCGAATTTCATCAAAACACTCAGGCTACATGCTTTATTCCAGTTAATACGACACGTGCACAGACAGTTAAGGGTGGAGGACGGGCAGGTAGAGGGCGCCCAAGAGGGGGAGGCCCGGCGCGTTGATATAATGCTATGACTTGGCTGAGGCTAATACACCAGATGGTGTCATTACAGGTATGATTTAATTTATAATAAAAGGATAACTATTCTTATTTTGATTCAATTATGATTATCGAGGTGAGACCTCCTTTCGTGCTCCATAAAGGGCGAGTTTATGATTTGTACACCACTCACGTGTTTATCCCTGTTGGGAGATTTGATGGTGTTAGCCCGTGTCTATCATTTTGCTTTGCACACTATTGAGGGCTATGAGTCCAAAAGTGACTTTCTCTTACTCACTACAGTGGGTTTTGGTGTACTTTCGGGATAATTGATTACAATCTTAAGAATTATATTCCTACCGGTATGGGGTTTCATTATGTGTTGTGAAATTGTTTCACATAATTTATCAAAAAAAATGGAAAATTTCAGTTGGCATAATGTGCAAAGTACTTGTGATTCAGAATTGAGGATGAGATCCTCACGGTTTAATTTGATTTGATATGTTTAACCCGGGCGACGTGTCGTGGTTGAAGTTATATCAGGATGAGATCCTTTGGTTAAATTCATGGGTTTTAAATTCTCCCTTTATGAAATTTAATTTGTACTATAGTACTGATAGAGATTCATGCTTATTAGACTTATTTGATAATTCTTCTATGTGTTTCTGTGCATGTTTAGCCATATTCATGCTGTAATTATTGAGTTTTAGCCTACATGGTGAGTGCCCAGGTGGTGTTAAATGTGACTCGTCAATTCGAGTAAATAATTATGAGGTCTTCATGCCTCGCGAATTGCTGTCAGTGTTGTGAAAATTTGAAACGAGGTTTTGGTTAATATGAGGTTAATTGACGATGCTGGAATTAATTATGGACATTTATTATGACCAGAGACATGGTTATGGGCATACATATGATGTGTACGTAAGCATGAGTTTCTACAGCCGGTTAAGACTAACACAATGTGTTGATATAAAAAAACGGACCTTTTTAAATTAATTAGGGTGTGAGAAATTTGGCTTTGTTGTTTATAAATATGAATAAAAGAAATAATCTCCAATAATATGGTGTTGTCGGATCCATGTTAAATTTGCGGTGATGTGGGATCACCTACGAGTATGTGTGTAATAATACACTCAGTAATTTAATATTCTCAGAATAATTCTTGGCACGTTCGAGGACGAACATATGTTTTAAGAGGGGGAGAATGTAACGACCCAACTTGTCATTTTTTGAAGCATCCCGTTCAACTGTTTAAGGAACTGAGCAGCTTTGTAATATGTATTATAACGTACATGTGCGGTCGATTTTGGTTTTCGGAAGATTCAATATTTAATTGAAAGAACAATTCTTATTTTTGAAGCTTTAATGGAAGGAGTTGACCGTAGATTAACTTTTGAGCAAAAGACTCCAGAATCGAAATTTGATGATGTTAATACCTTCGTATGGTGATTTAAGACTTAGGCGATGTCCGGATTTGGATTTGGAAGTCCGTAGGACAATTCAACGCATTTTGGGCGAATGTTGGAAAATGGAAGATTTTTATAAAGTTTGACCGAGGAGTTGACTTTTTAATATCGGGGTCAGAATCCAGTTCTGAAAATTTTCATAGGTCTGTTATATCATTTATAACTTGTGTACAAAATTTGAGCTCAATCGGACTCGATTTGATAGGTTTCGGGATCGAATGTAGAAGTTGGAATTTGTTAGTTTCATTAGGCTTGAATTGAGGTATGATTCGTGTTTAACGTTGTTTGATGTGATTTGAGGCCTCGACCAAGTGCGTAATATGTTTTGGGACTTGTTCGTATGTTCGAAGGGGGTCTCAAGGGGCTCGGGTGAGTTTCATAGTGGTTTTGGACCATTTCTAGGCCGTTTTTAACTACTGGTTGTTTTGGCTACAGCAGTGCATCGCAGAAATTTCTGTTGCACAAAGCTGATTTTGGAAGCTTATATCTCATAATCTGTAAGGAATTTGGAGATGATCCAAGGATTAGAGTTGATCCCTCCGAGTCTAGTTTCCAGAAAATATAAACCATTCATCATTTGAACATTTGTATCGAAAGTTATAATCGATTAACTGAAGCCTGGTACTGCAGTTGTTTTGCCTAGCAGCGTGCATCGCAGAAATTTCTGCTGCACAAGACTGACTTTGGAAGCTTATATCTTGTAATCTATAAGGAATTTGGCGATGATCCAAAAATCAAAGCTGTAGCAATTTGTATTTAGTTTACATAAATTTAAACCGTTTGGAAGTTGGAGTTGGGTAAACAATGTTATGGTTGATATACTACAGGCTATCTGGGAAGAGTTTTTGGAAGAGTTTGGTATTTTGAGCATAAGCATGTAATGATCCAAAGGTCCATTTTTAGTCCTAGAGATCGAAATTCTATTTCAAGACTTCCAAGAGTTTGAAATGAATTATAGGAATAATATAGAATGTTTGGTCTAATTTCATCAAGTCGCGATTGGGTTTTTAGCGCAAACCATGAGTTAATTATTTAACTAGCGAAATTAGTATTGCATTAAACAAATGATCTCCGAATTGGGTTTTAACTAAACGACTAGGTTCATATTATTATTTGTGACTCATAGGAACAAGAATGGTCGAATTCCGAGTTCGTATGATGGAGTTAGAGCCTTTTTAGTGAAATATTAAATTGTTGGTGCAAGCAGGTTTTGGTGCTGACCTTTAATGACAGGAAATGAACTTCTAGTGACGGAAAATGGACTTTTAGTGACGAAAAATGGGTTTTTATTGAGCAGTTTCGTTTTTGTTTTTCTCATTTCAACATTTTTGGAGCTAGGGAACTCGGATTTTCAACAAATGGATTGGGGTAAGAATTTCCTACTCTGTTTTCATTATATTTCGTGATTTCATGATTATTTGCATCTTTTATTAGTGAATCAATTGGAAGAAAATGGGATTCTTTCAAAATCTTTCAAAAATGAAAATTTAAGATTTGGAGGTCGATTCGTTATCGGAATTTGGTAAATTTGGTATTGTTGAACTCGTATTGGAATGAGTGTTCGGATTTCGTAAAAATTCTATCGGGTTCCGATAGGCGGGCCCCGCATTGACTTTTTAATGCAAAATTTAAAGTTGATGTTTTATTATCCGGAACTGTTTCCGATGAATTTGAATGAAGTTATACAATCCATTTAGATAGATTTGAGTTGTTGAGAGGTCAATTCAAGTAAGAAGGCTATTTTGGAATATCGGCATAACTTCAAAAACGTAAGTATGATGCCTAACCTTGAGTGGGGGAATTACCCCTTAGGCATTGAGTCTTATTTGGAAATTGAGTGATTGAAAACCATGTACGTGAGGTGACGAGTACATACTTGATTTATATGTGCAATACACACCAATTAAAATTTGTAGACACCCTTATATATTAAATTGAAAAATTATTGAAACATAGTAAATCCTTTATTTGTTATGTCTCGTTCCTTGTTTGTCGAGGTTGTATTTTATATGATAATTTGGGGTGATTGGCACTTGGATTTTATGTGAATTCTATGTGTTTGTTAATTTGATAATTCTTGGAATTAATTTTAGTATGTATTTTCCATCTGCAAAAAATTAATAAATAAGCGCAAAAAGAGGCGTTAATATATTTATTGAAAATTTGGATTAAAGAAGGTGTTGTCCTATGCTGAGTTACTTTTCCATCTCTATTGTTGTTTTTGAGGTTTTATATATGTTGTGTGGAGCCTTGGGCTATTTGCTTTGAAATTAACTAATTTTTGTTGTGTCTTTAGAGTTGGTTGTGGCAGGTGGGTAAATTGTTATATGAGTTGTTGTATTGTGTTATCGTTTAAACACTCTCCTTGATATTATTTATGCTTCCTACCTTGCTTGTTAATGATATACATGTTGTTGGTAAGGAAGAGTGTAAAGCACGAAGGGTGATATTATGCCATGTGAGAGTGTAAACCACGAAGGTTTATGTCATGCCATTTGAGAGTGTAAAGCACAGAGGGTGATGCCGCGATATTTGAGAGTGTAAAACATGAAGGGTGATGCCGTGCCATTTCAGTTATATTATCATGTAAGGAAAAGTATAAAGCACAAAGGGTGATGCCGTATCATTCTTAATATGCATGAAGGATAATGTCGTGCCGTTTCATTTATATTATCATGTGAGGATGAGAATAAAAGCACGAAGAGTAATGCTGTGCCATTATTTTTATATTATCATATGTTCATGGCATGAAGGATGTTTCCGTGCAGGCGAGGACAAGAGACATACATTATATTGTGGTATCTTTTTCGTGCATGTCTGAAAAGATGACCCCTACCGTGGTGGAACTGCCCCCCAGAAAGAACACACCTAAATCCACCCTGTCCACAAGGCCTCTTGGCCTCTCTCTCAACCTACTCCTGGCTGCGAACCATCTCAATCTGACGGGCAATATCGACAACCTCATCAAAAGTAGCACCAGTCACTCTCTCTCTGGTCATAAGCAATCGCAGCTGAAAAGTGAGGCCATCTATGAACCTCCTGATCCTCTCTTTGTTTGTGGGAACCAACTAGATAGCATGACGGGGCAACCCTGAAAATCTCATCTCATACTACGTCACAGACATATCGCCCTGACGAAGCTGCTAAAAATGTCTGCACAGCTCCTCTCTGCGGGACTGAGGCACGAACTTCTCTAGAAAGAGAAAGGAGAACTGCTGCTAGGTAAGGGGTGCTGCGCCGATCGGCATACACCTCTCGTAAGCCTCCCACAAACTGAATGTAGCCCCAGAGAACTGAAAGGTAGTGAATGAGACCCCACTGGTCTCTAGAATACCTGCCGTACGGAGTATCCTCAGAGCGCTATACCATGCCTGTTGCGGCGTGCAGCCCGATCCCTATTTATAGTCAACTGCACTCACTGGGGGTGTGTACAGACTCATGAGAGGCTCCTACAGCCAAAGCGCTATGAGCACGGACAACTCATGTGCTGCACGGACAACTCACATGCCATAATATAAATATCTGGATCCGCACGACCAACTCACGTGCAATAATAATATAAGGATCCTCATGGCCAACTCGCGTGCTGCACGGCCAACTAACGTGCAATAATAATATAAGGATCCGCACGGCCAACTCACGTGCTGCACGGCCAACTCACATGCAATAATAAGCCAATAAGGCATGCTGCAGGCGGGCAGCCCCGGTCCATATAATAGTAATAATATATATAAAGCCAATATGGCCTGATGCGGCGTGCAGTCCGATCCCAAAATATCCTCACAATCAGGCCTTCGGCCTCCCTCAGTCATCAATCTCTCCGGTCTCTCTCTCATGGGCTCACAATGTCATGAGAATAGCCCAAAAAAGATGATATGATGTATCAATAAATAACAACAGAGACTGAGATATGATATGCAATGAAATGAATATGACTGAGTATGAATTTTCCATTTAAAATAAATATTTCACAACAATATGCCCTCTGTGGGTCCCGATAATACTGGCACATAGCCTCAACATGATTTTTAATATGCTTTTCAGCTCAATTTCTTTAACTCATAAAATCACATGAAAAATGCCAAGATCATCTAACTACAAAATTCCACAAAAACAGTTATGTCACAATTTCTATAGTGCACGCCCACACGCCCGTCACCTAGCATGTGCGTCACCTCCCAACAATTTACATAATACATATATTCAAGGTTCATACCCTCAACTCCAAGATTAAAAGAGTTACTTAGCTCGAACAAGCCAAATCCAATGTCGAGCAAGCTAAGTAATGCTCCAGAATTCCATTATGCGCGTATCAACTTCCAAACGGCTCGAAACTAGTCACAATTAATTTGATTCAGCTCACAAAAATTATAGGAATTAATTCCATATCAAAATACTAATATTTTCCAAAAATCCGAAATTACGCCCCAAAAATCACCCGTAGGGCCCACGTCTCAAAATCCGATAAAACTTAAAAAATCCGAACCCTCGTTCAACCACTAGTCCAACCATATCAAAATTACTCAAATCCAACCACAACTCAGCCTTCAAATCCTCAATTAATGTCTTTGAAGATTTCTACCATTTTCAACCCAATCTTTACCCATTTGAACTCAAGACTCTTTCCATAAACCTTATTGATACGTATAAATAATACTCTTACACCCAAGAATCGTACTCTTAATCACCCATCATTACCCAAACTCGAAATTGAAGATTAGGGGTTAGAACCTTACCTTTTTGATGAAGAACTTGAGGGATTTCTCGTTGGATTTCAAGGCTTGGACAAGAATTTGAGGAACAAGACACTTCATCTACTTTCTCTCTCTAGAAAACTATCACTTCTCTCTAAAATCATCAAATAATTGCCCCAAAATAAGCCCCAAAGCCTATTTATCAAAATGGGGTCGGGTTATGAAAAGAGAAAAATTAACCCTCCGAAAGCAGGTCTGCGGTCGCATAATGGACCGCAGAATAAGTATGCGGGCCGCAAAAGTGATCGCAAAAATCGGTACCCAGAACTGGGCTCTTCTGGTCCATTTTGCGACCAGTTTGCGGTCGGAGAAGCAGTTTTGCGATAGCATAATTGGTCGCAGAATTGCATTTTTCTAGCCTTTGGTAATTTGCTCATAATTTCTTGTATGAATGTCCAAATGACGAACGGTTTGAAGTGTTAGAAACTATACTCAAATATATTTCATTTTATAGGTAATAAACCATATAATCCTTCATATCATGAGAGTTATGCTCATTTGAAGTTGGCTCTTGTACGAACTCACTTGATCTTTAGTCTATTATAAAATTTCCAACTTCTACATTCGATGTCGAAACCTACCAAATTATGTCCGATTGACCTCATATTTTGCACACAAGTCATAAATGACATAATGAAGCGATTCCAATTTCCATAATCATATTCCGACCTCGATATTAAAAAGTCAATCCCCGGTCATACTTCCCAAAAATTTAACTTTCGGAATTTCAAGCCTAATTCCACTACGGACCTTCAAATAATTTTTCGGATACGCTCCTAAGTCCAAAATCACCATACGAAGCTATTGGAATTATCAAAACTCCATTTCAAGGCCGTTTACACATAAGTCGACATCCAGTCACTATTTTAACTTAAGCTTTAAACCTTGGAAATAAGTATTCCAATTCATTCCAAAACCTCACCGGACCCGAACCAATTACCCCGACTATTCACACAACAACTGTAAAGTACAATTAGAGAAATAAATGAGGAGACGGGGTTGTATTACTCAAAACGACTGACCGGGTCGTTACAGTTTCTTAGTTTGGCTTTAAAATGCCAAGTTTGACTTTATCATAGCTTGGACTAAACAACCTCGGAATTGGGATTTCACGGTTCCAGTAGGTTTTTATGATGATTTTGGACTTGGGAGTATATTCGAATTGGCGACTAATAGTGAAATTTGGTTCTTTGAAGGTTTTAAAGTTCCTTAAATTTGGTTTGGAGTAGGTTTTGGAGTAATTGTTGTTTGTTTGGAATTCAGAACCTAGGAATAGTACCGTATGGTGAGTTAAGACTTGCACACAAATATTTGGTGTCATTACGAGTAGTCTAAGTATGATTCGGCATGTTCGGAGCAATTTGAAAACTTGAAGTTCATATTTTGATTCAATTCGGTTTTGGGGTGTGATTCTTAGTCTCGTTGTTGATATACGTGTTTCGTGAGTTCGAGTAGGTCAGTATTATATTTTTAGACTTGTTGGTTCATTTGGATGGGGTCCCGAGTGGCTCGGATGAGTTTTGAACCACCCGAAGCTAAGTTGGAAGGACCCTCGCGTTTGCGATGAAGGAATTTGGGAAGCTGGGCAGTTAACCTTCGCGTTCGCGGGAAGGTGGTCGCGTTCGCGAAGCTTGGGGATCCCAAGCCTACGCATTCGCGAAGGCCTTCTCACATTCAAATATAAGGACGAGGTCTGGGAGGCATCAGTGTATTTTACCCTTCGCGTTCGCGAAGGGTAGGCCAGGTAAGCCTTCCCGTTCGCGAGACCCTTGTCGCGTTCGCGAAGAGCATTTTAAGTGCATGGGGAATTTTGCCTTCACGAACGCGAGGCCTTTACCATGTTCGCGAAGATGGACTTTACTGTGCTGGGCAGAATGTCTTAAAAACGGGTCTGGACCATTTTTGAGCCTATTTTCTCCATGCTTGGGCAATTTTGGAGCTTCTTGAAGGAGTATTCACCTAGCAACTTGGAGGTAAGTTAATTCTACCTATTGTAAGTTAAATATATAGATTATGGGTAGATTATAATAAGTAATTTGTGAAAATCAAAGGTTTAGATGAAAAACCTAGGTTTTGATAAAAATGAGATTTTAACCATAAAAATGGTTATGGAATAGGATGAAAATTATATATTTGAGTTCTTCAGGCTATGGGTCACGATTTCCTCCGAAAGTTTTCGGAATCTGGGCACGTGAGCCTGGGGTGAATTTTAAAAAGTTTGCCAAATTGGGTTGGGTAATTACTCTATTAGATAAAATATGAAATTTTGAGTATTTATTGATTAACTTATATAACATTTGGCTAGTTTGGATTTTGTGGCACCAAATTGAGGCTTTAACACGGAATCGTGACCGGGAAGTTAGCTTTGAGACGAGGTAAGTCTCTTGTCTAACCTTGTAAGAGAAAATTTACTCCATAGGTGTTTTAAATAAATATTTGCTTCTAATTGTGGGGGCTACACACGTACGAGGTGACGACGGTCTGTGCGTAGCTACTATTATACTTGTATCCGTGTAGTTTTAGGACTCAATTCATGAACTATTTGGAATTTTTGCATCATACTTGTTAAATTAAAATGCCTGAATTATATTAGAACTTGTTAGAGAAATTTTGAAAGGTAGTTAATGAAATTTGTATTACCTATATATAAATCCTTAATCACGTTAAGTCAAGTGCTTATAAAGTATCCTTCCCTTCTTGTGGAGCGGGTTGAATGCCTCGGCAGTAAATAGATGCATCTATTGATCATGTCGCACGTCCCTCGGAAGTGTACACGTCACTCTGGATCGAGTCGTACGAACTCGACATAAATCGTGCTTAATAATAATACTTGATGACATCGATATATTGTGGTGGCCTGTAAGATTACGTCTTTTAAAAGGAATGACTTATTTGGAAATTATATAATTGTGAAAGAATTATTTACTTCTACTTGTTGAGCAGATTTGAATTTATTTACATGTCCAGTATTTATTTAAGATTTTATCTGAATAATTATTGACCCATAGTGAGTGTTAAGGTCGACCTCTCATCACTACTTCTTCGAGATTAGACTTGATACTTATTGGGTATACGTTGTTTACGTACTTATGCTACACTTGTTGCACTTTTGTGCAGGATCTAATACAGGTGCATCAGGTGGTCCTACCGATGCACATTTCCGATATCTCGAGGCCTAGTGGTGAGTTGCTTTTCCTGAGCCGTTCCACAACACCTAATGCTTCTCTTTGTATTTGTATTCTATCTATTTATGTTCCGACATTATTTAAAATTTTGTGTAATCTACTAGATGCTCATACACTTCTGACACCAGGTCTTGGCACATACATTAGTAGAATTGTGGTCTTGAACCATTACTTTAGTTTTATTTATTTAACCTTTTTATTTTCTTAAATCTTTCAAATAAGGAAGGCTTAATTGCTCAGGAATTTATTAAAAGAGGAATAATATGTCTAATTCACTAGTTAGCTTGCCTAGCGGTGATGTTGGGTGCCATCACGACCTATAGGTGAAATTGGGTCGTGACAGTCTTCGTTTGAAAAAATATAGTTTTCAATTGGCTCGGCTTCCTTATATAATCAAATCAAGTTTCAAGTCGGTCTTCAAAGGAAGAAAATAAAGACCGAAATCAAGATGAACGTCGACCCGGTAAATCACCTAACTTTGTATAGCTGAAAGTTGCCAAATCGGTTGAAAGAATTGAAAGGAATCCTGGAAAATGATATTCAAAGCTTGAACTTCCACTTTCAATAGTCAGAAGAAACGTGGATGGCACCAGTCCTATTTGATTGTTTTGAAGTGAAAGGCTTTTTCCTACTAATGGGTACAAATATGCGGCCTTAGTATTAGAAAAAGAATTAGCAGGGGTACATGTGAAGTCTTGTACTTGGGATCCACAGAATTCTAAAACTACGGAACCAACTGGTTTCAGACTGGGAGAACAAGATCTGGAGCAACGACCCCAAACAGTTTGGAAGATATCTTGAGAAGAAGTTTTAGCACCGGTGTATCCTATATGTACTCAAATTTATTTGAAGTATCCCAATGGTGTAACGTCGTCAGCTTCTTCGGGAAAAAGAGGAAGATGACTTTTATCTCTTGTTTCGGAGAAATAAGTGGCTCACGAGTAATGGAAAGAAACATATTATATTTGATCTCTAAGTCCGTACATAGCAATCCTGGGTGGATCATCACTTGTAGGAATGACATAATGCTAATCCATGTTCCACACGTCCAAGGAAGCATCGGTTTTTAATCTCATTATGACTTGGTCGTTCGGAAGAGCAATTAATTTGATTAGAATAGTGGAATGGAAGGCTGTAAAAGAATTAAATACTCCTTTCTTTTCCAATCACCCCGTGAATTATTTTTCAATTATTACTTGCTGGGTCGGAGCGTAAATAAGCGAGCAGAGCCAAGGAAAGAGGAAAGCATGTCATAGAGCAGTCGACTAGAAGTAGAAGACTGCTGGCTTGAGAGAAGGCAGCCTCTCTCGGGAAAGATCGCCCAATTTCTCTTCTTTCTTTTTGTTTTTAATTTTTTTTTCCAGGGGTCCAGAAGGCTAAAATGTGGGGTAGAAGGAAGACGAACCTCTAGAATGGGAAGAATTGGGGGAAGAAGGGCACACATGGAATGAATGGGAAGATCGAAAAGTTGAAAGAAGAAAGGACTTATGGTTAGACACGTGGAGTTGCCTAAGCATTTTATTCGAACAAATATAGAGCCAGAATGGATGGTTTTGTGTCTATTACCAGTTCTTCCTCCTGAGTTGAGACCGATCATTCAGATAGATGGGGGTAAACTAATGAGCTCAGATATTAATGAACTCTATAGAAGAGTTATCTATCGGAACAATACCCTTACCGATCTATTAACAACAAGTAGATCTACGCCAGGAGAATTAGTAATGTGTCAGGAGAAATTAGTACAAGAAGCCGTGGATACACTTCTTGATAATGGAATCCGGGGACAACCAATGAGGGACGGTCATAATAAAGTTTACAAGTCATTTTCTGATGTAATTGAAGGCAAAGAGGGAAGATTTCGTGAGACTCTGCTTGGCAAACGAGTNGGTTTTCAAATTTCAAACAATTTTGATTTGTATTCAACTAAGGGCCCCATTAAGTAAGATGGGAGCCAATACAAATCTAACAAGTGGGAACCCTGATCTAGACACAGTAGAATCAATTGAGTTAGCAAATTTAATGTGCGTACAAGCATCTTTTTCCTTTTATTTTTGAATTTGATACTATTTAAATAAAAAAGAACCTACAATAAGGTTGTCTTCCTTAAATACTAACCCGACCAAGAAAATAGAAAATATTCGTGAGAAGTTATCCTTTAGACCATAACTATCATTTTATTCATTGCAATTGTTTACCCCACTTCAATTGGATTAATTACTGAAATTGACGTTTAATCGAAAGAGGAGCATTAACTTCAAGTGTAATCTAATTATATATTGAATTCGTGAGAATCAACAGTATTATAGTAATCAACTGAAGATTATTCGAACAATTTTTAAATCTAATCCCTGTGTTGACGATAATTATACTATACTTGTTTTGACTAGCGAGCAATAATTTTGTGTTGTATTTTGCGCTCATCATGAACCCTCTCCTTTGTTGTTCTTATATTTTATTAATGGTCCTCTTCGAATAACCCGTATATTAATTACCCTTTCAACATCATAAGGTTTAAGGTTATTTGTTGGGATACATTATTTTTCCAAATTTGATTCCATTACGCTGCACGAAATACCTGAAATATATAAGAAAAAACTGCAAATATTATCTAGTAGCTGAAAATTAATATTGTTACACTAACATTAGTTGAAATCACACAAACCATTGATCTCTAAAGGTATACAATTTAAACATAATACAACATCAATGTAAAGGACTTTGATATCCAAAACTAAAAATTATGACGAAAAATAAAGAAGTACGACACAAAAGCAATTACAATAAAAGTTAGGATGTCATTATTTTTTTTCTCTAATTCATATTCATGACCCTAAAACATTACTCAATTACGAAAAACGGGAACAATAGAGAGAATGAATAATATCTTTGGAGAAAATTGCTTCTTTCTACACCAATAGCTTTAGAGAATAATGAATAATGTGGAACAATGCCATCTTTTATAGGAATAACTGGCTTATTCTTTTCCAATATGGATTCGTGCAATAAAGCTAAATTCTATGCAAATGGGAGAAGATTAAATAAGGAAGCATATTGTTGTCAAATAAGGAATAGGCTAGCAAAAAGAAGTTCCAAAAATCCAAATCGACCATATATTGTCCAACAAAAAGTAGGATAGCAAGAAGAAGCATGCAACAAAAAATAAAAGAATTTAACCCAAAGTTGGCTATGCAACATTGTTGTATTCGTAGTCTAAATGGAAAGAAAAACCAACCTCACATGATTTATATTTATATCCTTAAATTATACAAATAATTAAGGTTATAAAAGTCGACCAAGCGCAAGCTCTATAACAAGCCAATCATGGCATAAAGCATGGAAACATGCTGCGGCGTGTATCCCGATTCCATAAATATCCTCACAATCAGGCCCTCGACCTCACTCAGCCATCGACCTCTCCAATCTCTCGGACTCTCGAAAATCATGGTAAGCAGCACAGACAACAATCATATGATGCATCAATAATGAACAATAGAGACTGGGGTATAATATGCAAGTAAAACCGTGACCGAATACAAAACAATAATTCAACAGATAATTCAACATGTACACGACCTCTGTGGGTCCCAACAGTGTCAATACATGGTTTAAACATGATTTATAGTTCGATTCCTCTAATACATGGAAAATGTAAATATAACAATAATTTATTCAACTACACAGATCCATGGAATTGACCAAGTCACAACTCCTACGATGCAAGCCCACACGCCCGTCACCTAGCATGTGCGTCACCTCAAAATCAATCACATAACATATAATCCGGGGTTTCATATATACCCTCAAGACCAAATTTAGAACTGTTACTTACCTCAAACTATGTAATTCTTTATTCTGCAATGTCTTTGCCTCGCGAATCGGCCTCCAAACGCCTCAATTCTAGCCACAAATAATTTGATTCAGTCAATATAAATTGTAAAAACTAATTCCACATAAAAATACTAATTTTCCAATAAAATCCAAAATTTAACTCAAAAATCGTCCATGGGGCTCACGTATCAGAACCCGACAAAAGTTACAAAATATGAACGTCCATTCAATTACGAGTACAACCATACCAAATTTACCAAAATCCGACCTCCAAATCTCAAATTCTTATTTTGAAATCCCTAGACCCAAATCCTCAAATTGTACCTCAAAAACATGTAATCTAGTCGAAATACTCAATGATAATCCAATATCATTGACTAACAATGATCACAAGTGACTTAATTACCTCAAGTTTTCCCGTGAATTCCCTCTGAAAAATCGCCCAAAACCGTACTTGAAATGTCCCAAATGACAAAAAATGTCGGAACCCCTCTGTTTTTGTAATTTGTCCAGGGGTTCTGCTTCTGCGAAAAACTAACCGCATATGCCGTCCCGCTTTTGCGGTCATTCTGCTGCTTCTGCGCCTGCTTCGCTTCTGCGGACTCGATTTTGCGAAGAAGTTGTCCGCTCCTGCGGTCTTTTCCATCTCCCCTTGCCTCCGCTTCTGCGACCTTAGAGTCGTTTTTGCAGACTCGCTTGTACGAGTTTCCATCCGCTTCTGCGGACCTTAGCACCTGTGATGCCCATCCCGCTTCTGCGAGTCAAATTCCGCAGGTGCGATTGCACCAGAAGGCAGAAACTTTCAGATTTCTTCTAAGTCCGAATTTGAACTGTTAACCATCCGAAACTCACCCGAGGCCCCCAAGACCAAGACCAAATATACCAACAAGTCCTAAAACATCATACAAACTTAGTTAAAATCTCAAATCACATCAAACAACGCTAAAAATACGAATCACACCCTAATTCAAGCCTAATGAAACTAAAAAATTCCAAAGACGGCTATGCAACATTGGTGTATGCGTAGTTTAGATGGAAAGAAAAACCAGGTTCACGTAATTTACAATTATATCCTTAAATTATACAAATAATTAAGGTTATAAAAGTCGACCAATATTT
>AWOL01S0022782.1:12770-23459 GCA_000715115.1 Nicotiana otophora
TTTTTTTATTCCTTTCATTGTTGAAATATCATTATTTAGAATCATTGATTCATGCTATCTCTCTTACCGTCGACTTGTAGTTTTGTGGAAATCATTGTTGCACGTTATCTCTCCTTTTGTTGATCTATTCTTGGTGAAACCATTATTCACTGTTGTCTCTTTTATTGTGAGTTCGTTCGTCCGTTTCTTTTTGTTCTGAAGTTCTTGAGTTGATTTACTTGCCGTATTCCCGTGTTATTGTTGTTGTTGCTATTGTACTGAGTATTGGTGGGCCGAGGGATATGTGTGGTTGTGGTATTGATACTGTTTTGAGGAAATATTGTGGCATATGAGCACATATTGTAAAGTTATTTTATTGTGTTGTTATGTTTTGGCACACGTGTTATTGTTGAGAGAATTGCCGGGGTGTTCGCACATGAGTTGTCCGTGCTATTATTACTATTGATATTTGCACATGCGGTGTGACAAGGCGGGCTATATATGTGGGTTTGCGCATGTGGCGAGACAAGGTGAGAATAATATTATGTGCTTGCGGCGAGANGTTATTGTTGAGAGAATTGCCGGGGTGTTCGCACATGAGTTGTCCGTGCTATTATTACTATTGATATTTGCACATGCGGTGTGACAAGGCGGGCTATATATGTGGGTTTGCGCATGTGACGAGACAAGGTGAAAATATTATTATGCGCTTGCGGTGAGACACTGTGGGCATTTAATATATTATTGCGCACGAGGCGACACAACATGGGCTATGTCGGGGAATGATTTGTGATGACTTGTGATGGCCTGGGAGCATTTTTATTATTGTTATTTGTGTAGTGATGTGCACACCCTGTGTGAGTTACAACGTGTACATTTTGTGGTGATCGTTTCTTATGTGCCATTCATTGTCTCTACTCTAGCTTGTTTACTTGAATTGTGGTAGAACACTTGTATAACCATACACGTAAATAAATCACCCATATCGGTTTAAGAAGATGAATCCTGATGTTATTGACCATTACATGTACTCCCATGTACTTGTCTTCTGTGTGAGAGTTATCATGTTGGCAATCGAGTTGTCCATGCAGCCTGATGGTAGACTATAATCCCGTATTTTAGTCGCTTATCGCACTCTAATTTGCTGCACTTCAATTGCGTTTGAGCTTTAATCACTAGTGTTTTGCACTAATTTCTATTTTTATGCCAAGTAAGAGTGATTCCAAGCTATATAGATATTATGGAATGAAATCGAGCTATTTGGAGCTTTGAAGTTTGAGTAAAAGCCTAGGGGATTAAGTCGGGATCGCATTTCGGGGATCGAGAACCACATCCGAAATCCAAAACGTAAGGAAAAAGATTCACTCTGAAACAAAACACACAACTGCGGCGCGTGGGGCGGTGTGTGGGGCGCCGCGGCTGCCCAGATTCTACCCCAGTCAATTTTGCACACTCTCTCACCAATCCCACTACAGCCCCGCCTTGCGTGTCACCCCATGCGACGCGCCTGTGCAATATTTACAGCACTGGAGTCCTATTTCGTGCATGAAAAGGTGTTTTTGTCTGGGCATGACCCTACTAAGTATAAATACATGTAAAAATGTTATTTTAGGACTTTTGACACATCTTAGACCTAAGGAAGCCAAGGAGGAGGTGGAGAAGCAAAAGCACAAGGATTTCATCATTCAATCCTCACTCAAGACAAGAGTTTGGATCATTTTACGTTTTTCTTTTATTTGAACATTGTTGTGATGAATTGCTCCATACTTATGGAGTAGTTCTCTTTAGGGTTTGATGGATTTTGTGTATTGATACTTGTTTATGGATATTAACTCTAGTTTTTATGTATAGCATCATTTTGGATATTTTAATCGTTGCATCAATATTCACTTATTCATTTAATCGAGATAGGCATAACTTATGATATTCTTGCATTCTATCTTGTTTGATGAATTCATTAATTCTTCTTAGTAATCAAAACAGGCTAATTGAATTGTTGATTAAACGAATCCACTACTATCTCGTGCATATCTTCACTGATCTTAAATTAGTTTATCTTGTGAGGTTGAAACTTAATCAAGAGAAGCGTTTCTACTAAACAATTGAATTAATAAACTAGTGAATTCGAGAGACTCACTTGAACATTAGAAGTGAATTATCTTGAGTTAAAACCTAACATTTATCTTGCACCTATCCTATCAACCTTATCTTCTCCCAATTGATAACCTTCTTTGCTCGCTACTTGCGTCGATTGTCATTAGCCAAAAGTTTAATTCTTCGTTAACTTTAGTTTTAATTATAGAAATATCAATTGTTGATCATCTTGGATAGCAATCTAGCTATAAACTACAAAAATACTATTTAACTCCAATCCTTGTGGATACGATATTATATTTTACTATATTCGTTTATCGAGCATATATAAGTGTGTGTTTTGTGCTCGTCAAATTTTGACGTCGTTGTCGAGGATTGGCAATCAATAGTGTTAGAAATAGTTTGTTGTGCTAATTCAGGAATTTTTCTTTTTATTTTATTTTTCTCTTTTTACGGTTGATGTTCTTTGACTATGCATAGGCTACAGGTTAGATTGGTGCATGACTCGATCGTCTGGGAAAGAAGTGCAACCATACGAGCCAGAAATAGAGAGACAACTGTGACAGTTGAGGGAGGAAAGAAATCTCCTTGAGTATATAGAGAATGTTGGGAAATCCTCAACCAAAGAAAACATGGTCGAAGATGATGATAATGTAGATTTGGCTGTGATGGAGGCATCCCAACAAAGAGAAAAAGCTGCAAGGGATGCTGAAAAAGCGGCTATTAGAGATGCAGAAATTGCATATGAAGAAGATAGGACTCGGAGGATGGCACAAAATCTGCCCTTGGGTGCTAACCAAATCATAAACATAGCTCCCGGCCAAGGGTTATCAAGTGTGAGACCACCCCTAGTTGCGACTAATAATTTCAAGTTGAAGCAAGGGTTACTTCAAACCTTTCGAAATTGTTGTGTCTTCAGAGTAAAGAAGAACGAAGATCGAAATAATCATCTAATGGACTTCGAGAAGATCATGAACTCCTTTCAATATAATGGTGTCACAAGATGCAGTTTACCCAAGGGCATTCACCTTCACTCTCAAAGATGATGCAAAGTATTACCTTCGAAGCTTGCACCAGGGATCAATTAGAACATGGGAGGAGATTACCAGAAAATTTCTTGCTGAATATTTCTCCTCCGCTAAGATGGGCAAGTGTAGAAGAGAAATCCATAACTTCTGCCAGAACGAGACTGAAACTATGTTTGAAGCTTGGGAGAGGTTTAAGGAGATTGTGCGAAAGTGTCAACATAGCAGAATTGAACTCTTGATGCAACTCCAGGACTTTTGTGATGGATTGACACCGACCTCACATAGAACATTGACATAATAAAAACTTCCTTGGCATCGCCGTGCTGCATTATGTCCTTAAGGGCAAGCAAATAGGGGTCGTCATACTGACGCGCTCTAATGCACTCATACAGAGAAGACCGAGAAACCACGCAATCGAGTGTCACGCCCAAAACTCAGGAAGCGCGACAGGCGCTCAACCGAGATAACCCGACCGAGCAAACCTGTACAATACCTTCTACCTGAACTTATTCAAGAATAACTATAAAATCCATTTTATTAATTAAGCAGTGAGGTGGATCAAGTAAACAACAACTCAAACTCGTTATCAGTAGTTACATCATTTATAAGTTTCAAAATACATACTCTTTCATATATTGATGTGGAACGTGTGATACAATTACAACATTACCAATTTTACATTCCCCACACCAACATACCACCCACGCTATGTCTACGGAGCCTCTATTAGATACAAAAGAGTACAATGATAGTGCCGGCAACAAGGCTCCGGCTATACCTCAAAAGATGGTGATAAAATGAACAAAAGATACATGACCCCGAGTGAAGTGGGGCTCACCAAATCAGCTGGGAAAAGAGTGTAGTGCTATCGCTGATCAGTGTCGCATGCTATGGAACCACCTGCACTTATTAAATACAACGCTCCCGGGAAAAAAGGACGTTAGTACTGTTGAATAGTACTAGTATATATACTAAACACCCTCTTAAAGAAATGAGTAGTAATGCAATTAAGGACAGTCATAATATCAGTTAAAGCCTCAAACAATTACCAAATATCAAATTAGAGATAAGATAAGTTTAAAATAAATTTGCAAATTTTAAGTTGGGAAATCTTTGGTACCGGTATACCATTATTCACCATTTCGATTACTATTTCAAACACAGTCACTACCATGTGTGCGGCATGGCATCCGATCACGACCCGATCGGCTAGGACGTCTCATGCAAGACATCAGCCAAATCGCAATTTCAATTACCATTCTAACACAGTCACCGCCATGTGTGTGGCATGGCGTCCGATCACGACCCGATCGATTAGGCCGTCTCATGCATTACATCAACCAAAACACAATTTCAATTACAATTCTAACACAGTCACCACTATGTGTGCGGCATGGCATCCGATCACGACCCGATCGGGTAGGCCGTCTCATGTGTGACATCACCCTTTTCTATCAATCATCTTGTTTCATATTTCTTGCACATCTCTTCATTGCATTGGCACTAATGGTCACATTAGTATTATTTCTCTTGGCACATTTGCCGTGTTTAATATTTCACATTTCGCATTACATGATTCGTATTTCATGCACACTTTATTACTTACAACCATCTTCATGGACTTTCCAACAACAAGGCATTTCTATTCAAGAAATATAAGCACACATTTGAGCAAATAAGAGTCTTAGGCGCATAACGGTTTCTTACATAATTTTCATTAGCTTTCACTTGAAACACAACTTGAAGTCAAGGTATTTAGATATGCAACCCATACTTTGAACACATTCTCAAATAGTAGCACAACATAACAATAGCATTGAATTACATATTGATCACGGATGTCTTTTGACACAAGCTTATCCGACTTAATCTATTCACAATGAGCAACTCAGGACTTACATGGATATTATGGGGTTCAATTTTAAGAGAATTGTTTAGCCAGCATACCTCACTTGAGCTTTTTTAGACTCTAAAATGTTCCAGAATTCTTAGAAACTTCGATCTATTTTAGAAATGTAACAAAATTGAACATAAATTAGGAAGATGATCATGGTTCTAGCCCATTCATGCATTTTATCAAACACTAGGTGCATATTAAGGTTTCAAGGCCCTTTTATGGAGGATTCCATCATCCCACAACCCATGCTTTGCCAGTTTTAGGTCAACAATCTCCCTACATCCCTTGATAACACATGCATGCAAAATAAACAACTCACATACCCATGAATTATCTTACTAATTGCCCATTTCTAGATAAATTTCCAAATTAAGGGTTAGGGTGTAGAATCTTACCGCTAGGATGAAGACCTAGTGTGCTTTCCTTATTAATATTCCAAGATTTGAGTAAGAATTGGTGGATGAAGCTTAGGAACTCCTTTTCTCACTCTATGACACTCCCTCACTCTAGAAATATATGTTTTTCCCCTTTAAATTGATCCCCAAGGGAGTTTTATTAGAATGGGGTCAGGTTCAAAAATTAGAAAGATAGGAGCCCCGACACAGCTCTGCGGTTGCATATGCGACCACATAATGCTTCTGCGGTATGCGAAATGGCCCTCCAGAACTGGGCCCCACTACCTGGGTATGCGGCCGTTTTGTGGCTCGCAGACCTGTTCTGCCATCGTATAATGCGCCGTAGAACTTCCCAACGAAACATCTCCATGCTGGTTCTGCGATTGATGTACGACCCGTGAAATCATTTTGAGGTCGCATAATTGGCCGCGAAATGACATCCAAAAGTTTCCCAATTGACTGCCTCACTCTGCGGCCATTTTGCGGCCCGCGTAGCGATTCTGCAGCCGCATAGTGGGCCCTAGAAATGCCTTTTTTTGCAAAGCATTTTGCTTCAACTCTCCAGTGTACTGTTCAACCCAAAAAGTCTTTACCGCGGCTATCATTAACACATACGTCTACCTTGGCACCACGAAACCCTGGGTTTTAGGTAATTATTTACGTGGCCTTACAAATACAATGGTTTATGGGCTTTTGGATGATGTGGTTCGCGCTAGGATCTCTTGCGGTGATCTTTGGTTTAGGATCATAGTGTATCGGCAATGAGAAGTGTTAACTTGAAGGCAAGATGAGGAGGATTCGAAGAAATTGGTCAGCTTGGTAGCGTAGGGTCAGCATAATAATAAAGGTAATTGGTTCCTTTGTTGTGGTGATGCTTTACCGGTGTTTTGTGTCAATACAATGGGGTTTGATGGCTTGAGTGACTTGGTTAAGTTGGGAAAATTAAGTTCTGGTTGCTTAGTTATGTGTGGATGGGTTTCGAATAGTTCTTGATAGTGTCGAGGACGACTTGGGCTTGATGTATGCCAGCGGCATAAGGAACATGTTGCATGTTATGATTTTCTTCCTGTATGGGGTCACGAGTTCTAGATAGCATGGACGGTTTCAGATATTTAGATGAATGCTAGCATTATCTGGTACAACCTAAGAAGGGTGCGCACTCTAAAAGGCGCATTGTGCTTTTACTTGCAAATGCCTGACATGTATTACGCTAATGGCCCGATTGATTGAGTAATGATGTTCATATTTATCTATGTGGCAATAAGGAATTATGGAAGTATTTCTCGTGGAATGATTGAATATGTCAGTAATTTGAATAATGTATTTGGGATTGGGAGATTATGGTATTCTAGGGATTTGAAGATGAAGAGGATTCTCATAGGCATGTGTTATAGATCAATTATTATGCAAATTTCTATTATTATCTACCTATTTTGGAAGGATCAGAATTGATTTGGAGGCCATTGGTCGGCCTAAAGAGAATGTGTATTCTACATCAGGTCGAATGTTTCTACCTAACACAATTATTGTGGAGGGATCTGTTATCAGTTGGAGTGGATCTTTTTCGTGTTCTGATATGTTCCATGTGTTACTCTCATATGCTATGATGGGTTGTGATCTGTTGATTACTTTTACCTGATGCGATTCTGTTGGAGGCCTTGTGGCAAAATTCGAGCGAGATGATTCTCGGGGTGTTGAATGGTTGATTGCGCCTCAGTTGTGGTCTTTCTATTTGTGGTATATTGTGCTATCCATTTTTGCATGGTTATGGTCATGCACTTCACGTGTTTGTTATTGATGTGTATGTGGTTGTTGATAGTAAGCATCACGGCTCGACGTATCCTATGTGTACATGTGTTTCGATTGAGTCACGCATCATATCTGAGTTATGTTGAGATATGATCTTTTCGGCTTAGTTCTTGTATTGTTTTTCTCCCCTGTGTGATGGCTTCATTTCATTGCGCTTCATAGTGTTATCTGTTGAGCTTGCGGGGCAGTTCTCTCATTTGATTCTCTTCAATTATTGGGTGCATCGAATTTGTCGCTTGTTTGGTGCACTTAATGCATGGTATGTGGCTCTAGGTAGGATTTGTGTGGCATATTGGTAGAGCAACTTGTATTGGATGAGGTGAATTTATTGGGCCTGAATTGAATGCCATCAGATTTGATTAGGCTATGTTTGGAACTATAGTGTCTTTAGTCAGCCTAGAGTTTGGTTTCGGTTCTCGTCTGGCAAGAGAGCTCCATGACTGGTTGATGTGATAGAGGTTATGAATTTCTGTCTGTTTCTTTCATCATTGGTTGTGTTCGAAGATTTGGAACAAGGTTTTTGTTGATAGGATGTTAGATACCTGTATAGTATTTTCTATTTGAATGACTATTGTGGTCGGAAGCTATGGCTATGTGTATCTAAGTTATGTGGAATATAATTTGAATACACTTGGGATATGGTTACGGCTTGATGCATCTTAATACTGACTTATACAACATATAGATGCGAGAATCGTGTCTCATAATTAATTTGGGAAGTTGGAGATTGGGTTCTAAGGGTTGTGAGCAAATGTTAAGGTAATGATCATCGGTTAGATTCTGTTGTCTGACTTTTATAGATTGGGATGAAGTGAGATCACCCATGGGTAAGGGCATGGTGATTTTATATAGTGACTTGATGGCTTTGGGACGATTCTTCGCACATTCGAGGATCAACACATATTTCAGTAGGAGAGAACGTATTGACCCGACAAGTTGTTATGAGAATTTGTATTCAGTTAGGTGGTTTGAGGTCATGCATAAACATGTATGGTGTATTATGACTTATGTTTATTTTTTGTTTTGGTTCCTCGGCAGTTCGTGATTGATTTGGAAGAATGATTCTCAACTAGGAAGCTTTAAGTGGGAAGAGTTAACGAAGATTGAATTTTGTGTATTTGACCTTGGGACGAAGTTTTTTATCATTCCAATAGGGCCATATGGTAATTTTGGGCTTAGGCATATGCCCGAAATTGTATTCAGAGGTTTCTAGGCTGATTTGGTACTTTTGTCGAATGTTGACAATTTGATGGTTTAGAACTTTCCTAAGTTTTCGTGGTTTGACTTTATGTCTATCGGGATTGGATTTTGGTTTTGTGACTTTGTACGCCTCCGTTTTTTCATTTGGAACATGTTTGCAAAATTTGGTGTCATTCCGACTTTGTCTAATAGGAATTATATGTATGTTGTCTTTTTGCAATTGTTAAGTTTCATGGTAATTTTTGTGTGTTATGTTGTCCGATTCATGGTTTTGGATGTTATTTTGGTATTTTGATCGCGCAAGTGAGTTCGGATGATGATTATGTACTTGTGAAAATGGTTGGAGTAGAGCCCTGAGGGCTCGGGTTTATTTTGGACATGTCCCGGAGAGTTTGACAGAGGTTAGGATTTTTGTAGGTGTTCTGTTCTCGCATTTGCTAGGAAATGGTCGCATTTGCGATTACCGCATTTAGGAGACCCTGCTCGCTTTTGTGATATTGCGCTAGGGGACCAACTTTTGCAATTTCGGTACTAATATTGCATTTGCGATGGGTTCTGGCTTCGCATATGCGAACCCCTGATCGTATTTGTAATGGGTGCTGGGACTGGAGTAGGCCGCTTTTGCGATTGCTTTCTCGCACTTGCGAGCCTGCTAGGTGCGCATTTTCGGACCAGTTGTCACATTTGCGATAGGCTCAGGGTTGGGGTAGGCTTTGCATTTGCGATGCCTGTGTCGCATTTGCGAACCTCTTGTCGCAAATGCGATATCTACAACTGATTATATGTAGTGTATTTCGGAACATAGCTTCATTCATAACATTTTTGAGACCTAAACTCGGTGGAAGGCGATTTCGCAGAGTCATTTTCATACAAACTATTGGGTAAGTGATTTTGATCTTTTTTTATTACATAACATGATTGTTTAGGAGATTTAACATCTAATCCACGGAATTTGAAAAGAACTTTTGGGAACTTTTGTCAAAAACAACAACCCAATAAAATCCCACAGATGGGGTCTGGGAGGTTAGAATATACTTAGACCTTACCTCTACCACAAAGGGGTAAAGAGGCTATTTCTAGGAGACCCTCAACTCGAGGAGATGAAAATAGACAACAGAGTCTGTGAGAGAAAGAAAAATCAGAAAATTAATATAAGCATTATAGGAAAAGGAAAATAGATGGAAAAGTAATAACAACAACCAGTAATAACGCCACAGCACAATGAAAAAATGGGAAAATAGTGCAAAGTTAGCATACACCACTAATAGTTCAAGACAATACCCTAAGAGACTAATCCCCCCTTCGGAACAAAGGAGAAAAATGCTCGACTCCTTCCTAACCTTCAACCCTAATGCTCGACCTCTACACTTTCCTATAAAGAGCCTGACTGATCACTTCACCCCAATAATTCTTAGGCCTCCCTCTAGCTCTTCTCATAACCGCCAAAGCCAACCGCTCAAACCTCCTAACCGGATCATCTTGGCTTCTCATCCGCACGTGCCCGAATTATCTAACCCTCGCTTCCCGCATCTTGTCATCTATGGGAGTCGTGCCCAACTTCTCCTGAATATCTTCATTCCTAATCTTATCCAACCTAATATGCCCACACATCCATCTAACCAACCTCATCTCTGATACTTTCATCTTCTGGATGTGGGAATTATTGACGGGCCAACACTCTACCCCGTAATATATGGCCAGTCTAGCCACCTCTCTATAGAACATGCCTTTATGTTTCAGTGGCACATTCTTGTCACACAGTACTGTAGACGATAACCATCATTTCATCCACCCCACCCATATAAGATGTGTGACATCCTCATCTATCTCTCCACCCCGTAGATAATTGACCCAATGTATTTGAACCTACCTCTCTTGGAGATTACTTGTGAGTCAAGCCTCACGTCCAAGTCTACTTATCACGTCGCGTCGCTGAACTTGCACTCCAGATATTAAGTGTTAGTCCTACTCAACTTCAAATCTTTAGACTCGAGGGTCTATCTCCAAACCTCCAACCTCTCGTTAACGCCGCCTATCATCTCACCAATCAGAACTATATTATCAGCAAACATCATACACCAAGGCACCTCCCCTTCGGTATATAATGTAATAAGCTCGCAGCTTTACAAGACTCAGAGGGTCTCCCCTAAGTGCTACAAGGAAAGACTAGCTAAGGAAATAAGGAAGAAAGCTTCAACCTAAGCATAGTAACTTGAAGAAGAAATGGTCTTGTAACAATAGTCTCACTACAACATTGGATGCACTCCATAAGAAAGTGGCACCTATC
>AWOL01S0022786.1:0-22559 GCA_000715115.1 Nicotiana otophora
CGTTTGTTAGCGGGACGGGATGGGCCTACCGTTTCATCCCGTTTGTCCCGTCCCGCCACCGTCTCGGCTAAATGTCGTCCCGTCCCGTCCCGTCCCGTTGGACAGCCATAGTTAGCGGCAGTTGGACTTGATGCTAATAATAACATATTCCCAATAGCATATGCAGTTGTTGAAAAGGAAACACATGATACATGGTCATGGTTTTTGAACTACTTGTCTGTTGATTGGGAGATTGGTGATCATGGTGGTTGGACCTTCATGTCAGATAAGCAAAAAGGTCTTCTTGAAGCATTTATATTCAGTTTATTCGATTAGATTGCTTAAATATTCAATTTTTGCTTGCTTCAACATTTTAGTTTGAAATTCTTACTAAAAATATGATATTTTTATTGAAGATCTTCTTGAAGCATTTAACGATGTGTTGCCATTCGTCAGTCATAGATTCTGCGTGAGATACCTTCTATGGTAATTTCAGGAGGGCTATCTTTAGTGGTTTCTCCTTAAGGAATGCACTTTGGGCTGCTGCAAAGGCTACGACGGTGAAGTTATTTCGTGATCGTATGTCTGACATTTTAAACTTAGATGCAGATGCTGTTCCTTGGTTAAATACAAACCACCAAGTGAATGGTCTAGATCTCACTTCAATCCAAATGCTAAGTGTGATATCTTGTTGAATAACATGTGTGAATCCTTTAATAGCATGATACTTGAGGCCCGAGACAAGGCCATTATAACATTGTTAGGGAAATTAAGATACTTATTGATGGCTCGGATACAAGCTAACATGGATAAAGGAGAAAAATGGAATTCGGGTGATGTTTGCCCTAGGATCAAGGATATTTTACACAAAAATGAGTCTGCAGCAGCTGCGTTTATTCCTCAAAAATCAAATAAGTGGAATTATGAAATCCTTGGAGAGAGCATGGATGATAATTGGGAAGTGGACCTACATAACAGAACATGTAGTTGTAGGAAGTGGACTATAACCGGATATCCTTGCAATCATGCCATTTCGGCAATTTGGGCTAAAAATGATGAGGTAATTAACTACGTTGATGACTGCTACATGGTGGAAACATATAGGAGAATTTATGAACATGCTATTCTTCCAATTAATGGATAACAATTGTGGCCTAAATCTAGTAAGATTCCTCCTTTGCCTCCAAAGAATGTGAAACAAAAGAGAGGAAGAAAGCAAAAATTGAGGAGAAAGGAATTTGGGGAAGCTGGAGCGAGTAGAACAAGGATGAAAAGGAAGCAAACAACTATTGAATGTAGCATTTGTCATAAGCCTGGTCACAACAAGAGAACTTGCAAGTTTAGCTATGTGGAGAGAGAAACTGACTTAAATGAACCAGTCTTTTGGCAATCAACTACATCATCACATCCTGAAAAATTGCCGGTATAATATTTGAATCTGATGTAATTTTTAAATCGCCTTTCTATTTACAAGTTAAAAGTTAAACCATGTTTTCTCTATTTTGTAGGTTAGAATAGGAGAAGTAAATGAGGTAAAAGTTGGATGCTCTTCGAATTACTTTTGCTGCTATTTTTGGATGATGTTTAACTCATGGTTGCTGCTATTTTTTTTATTTTTTTTTTGGAAGCCGAATTACTCAAATAAGTTCCATTTACATGTTACACATTAAACCATATTTCTATATTTTGTAGGTTAGAACAAGAGAAGTAGAACAGGGCAGTTCTCACTACTATTGAAGACATTCTACTGTTGGAATTCTTAGCTGCTGTGTCGTGGACATTGTTCTAGTCATATTTCATGCTGTTTAGGAATCGTTGAAGACTTTGAAGCATGGATGTTGTTTAGTCATATTTTTTGTTGTTTCTAGTCACAATGGAAGTGATTCTTGTTAAATGTTTTTACTTTTCAGATGTTTGAACATCATATACAATATGTCGTTCATGTTTTGAGCAAATTGCTATAACTATGTTTCAATACTTTAATGCATCATATAATTTTAGAACTGATTACAAATTGCAGAATTTTTCATTGTGCAGAAAACTTTTCATATTGCAGAATATTTTAGATTTGCAGAAATTTTTGTATTGCAGAATTTTTCAAGTTGCAGTCCATAGTTAGGTTCGCAATGGAGCAGAATTCCTCGAGTATGATAGGAAATTTGGGGGGAAAAGGGGTCGACGGTTGATGAGAAAGAGAGAGAGAGAGTTTCGTTAATTTTAACTGGGTTTTGATGGGGTAAAGCTCCGTTATTTTTAACCCAAAACGGAGGCTCATATCCGTTAGTTTTGCAAACCCTATTAAGGGGTAGACTAAATTTGTCCACTTTTACAAAGATAAGGGATATTTTATATTCAATGGTATAGATAAGAGATAAAAATAATCCTATAGGCATAGTTAAAGGGATTTTCTAAGTCTTTTCCTCGTATTATTACAATGTAAATTTTATGGATCCAGTTTTAATGGTATATATTAAGGGTCGATTGGTTATCAGAATAGATGATACTAATCTCGAAATATAATTTGAAATTGTATTTATCTCATATTTGATTATAGGTATTAGCTAATACTAGTATAAATTTATATCAAAACGGTGGGATTAACTATCCTATATAAAAGGTAAAATAGTTAATTCCAGCCTATAAAATAAACGACCTCCAATAAGTATATTATATGTATGGTTGAGAGGCTTTTTGGATGAAGGTTCTTCGCGGCGGAATGAGTTGGGGCGTTTTTTATTCGATAAACATACAAATTAATATACCTTATATATATACGATTAATACTCATCATGTATTAAATAGAAATATTGCAAGAAATTATAATATCCATTCCTGATATATACACATATATAACATAGTCATATACACATTACTATTCGCTTTATTCAACAATATACGGCAAAGTGAAATATAAAATTAAAAGGCAAAGTATAGAGAGAGGTGGCATATCCTAAAGTAATAATTGTTGTAAACTAATCATATATTATTCTTGGAATTGCTGAAATTTTAACTGAAACATCTTAGGTTCAACAGTGCGTCGTACATGTAGTAACTTGTAATGCTTAAAATACCATGGAAGTTATTGTCATTTATAAGCAAAAAAAGAAGGAGACGGAAGCTTAGGGTCTACCAAACTATATTAGTTCCCACAGAACACATACAATAAGAGATAAGTAAATGACACGACAGAGTTTTACGTGGAAAATTTTCACCTCACGGGATTAAAAATCACGACCTACACTCGTAGGATTTCAACTTCACTAACCGTGCAACTTCAGATTACAACCTATTGTAACATAGGAATTAAACTCTTAATCCATCATTCACTTGTAATAACTCTATTACAAGCCTCTTTGTAATAACTCAATTACAAAGCTCACAACTCGACTAACTCTAGCCAAAACACAAACACAAGATTTATGGTTTTACAATTGGTTTCCTACACAATGCATCTAACTAACCTAGTAGGAATACAAAAGTACAATACAACTAAGGACATATAATAACACAGTGCTGGAAATTGGTCCTTCGTTCTGTTTGTTCTTTGTTCTTGAAGCCTGGAAGTCACTTGCAGATGGTAACACACTTGAGAGGAAACTTACTTAATTTTCAGAGGTGCAAGTGTGTGTTTTTTCTTTGCTTCATGTTAATAGTCTCCAAGTGATGTCACTTGGATGATGCAAGCAAATATCCGGTACAAGGCATTCCCCATAAAGTGAATGCTGCCTTGTTTGCACTGTTGCGTATGTGCAGAGGAACAGTTGCAGGGACTTTACAGCTGTGGGGAGTTGACTGGTACAATCAGCAAGGGAACTGATGTCCATGTGTTCTCTCTGTCATTTCTTTGACTATAGTTGTTGGAACTTGTACCCGACTTGAGACTTGTTCTTGAGCACTTTGATGATGTGTAACAGGTTCCCGATCTGGTTCTTATCATAAAGTTTGTTAGATCATCAAAACACAAAAAGACACATAACTTAACAATTTTCGTCTTTTTGATGATGACAAACTTATAATTGAAGTTCTCCCTAGGAACCAGATCACCGTACAAATATTTTCTGTATTCCCCATGAGAGAACCTGTTCCTCCTTCTTCCCCCTCTCAATCTTCTCAATCATCCCCTTTTTGGCATCATAAAAAAGGTTAATCACAAGTAATAGGCAAAAAAAAGAAGTCCAACATGGTTAACTCATGCCACATGTGTGCACACAAACATGGCTAAAAACAGAGCATAAGAGTATAACATGCATAGCAAAAAGACGAGATGCTCATTAATTGTGAAGGAAAGGAGCACAGAAATAGTAGTACCATTGTTACACAATCATTCACAAAAAAAATAACTTAAAAGTACCAGCCACAAAAATAACAAAAAGAGGACCAAGGTAGGACATACAACATTTAACAGGACACTGAAAAAGGAACTGCTTAAAGGAGCACTAGAAGGAGGATGCAGGGATGAAGATGCAAGGGTTCTGAGGAGAATATCCATTCGAGCATTTGCAGACATTTGTTCGTTAAGCAGCCGCTCCTTCAGGTCCTCAAGCTGTTTTTTGATATCCGCATTTTTTTTGGTCAGGCGAGCAACCTCTGTGCCTTGTGCACTACTGGAACTAAGTGCTTCCCGGACCTGACTAAGCTGTCCCTCAAGAATGGCATTCCGTGCCTTCAACCTCCTTATCTCCTCATTTGAAGCATTCTGGGCATCAATCAATTGAGAGATAGTGGAATTTCTGCCAACCCTCCTTTCTTATCAATGCACTCACATTCCTCCAAGGTGGTCTTTGAGAAGGTCTGCTTGTGAGTTCCCACTATTGCTTTTCCCAAGGGGACTTTGAAAAAGTTAAAAACCTTAGTGAGCAAGAACCCATAGGGCAAACCATGATTACCATCCTTGAAGTCAGCCACTTTCTTCATATGCTCTATCATGAGACCAGGCATATCGATAGTGGTGTAGGCATCCAGCACTTCCATGAGGAATAAGTCTTCTTTTGAAGTAATGAAACGCCTTTCCATACGGGGAAGCATGACCTTATTCACTATCTCAAACAAAAGTTGATACACTGGAATGGGGCCTTCTTGTGTACCCGTTTCCCTTGTTGCACAACATCATCCTTCAGAATAGCACTTCTGAAATTGGGAGAACAAGTCTCCTCAATGGATGAGATCCTTTCAATAAGCACTCCCAAAATGTTCCCCAACACAGTCTCGTCTATCACAAAATCTACTCCGTTGACCTTCAAGCAGATGTTATCATCTTCCATTGTGAACATGTCTGCGTAGAAGCTACGCACCTCTTCCTCATACACCTTGGGGCTCGCATTAGTGAACAAGTGTGTCCACTTTTGAAACTCACAAATATCAACCAGTTTATGCATCCCTGTCATGTCAAGAATGTCAGGGGCAAATGTTCTACCCCACAGTACCCTCTGTTTTCTCAGGTTTTCTCTGCTTTCATCCTTGGCCACACTTACGTTGGCCTTCTTGGAGGAACCAGGTTCCTCGTTGTCACCAACCTTTTTTTTCACAGACTTTCTTACACTTTTCTCTTTCTTTACATACTTCTCAGACAATTTCTTATCAGACTTCTTAAACAAAATTTTACCAGACTTGTCTACCTCAGCATTTTCCACTTCTACAGCTTTCACAGATGGCTCTCTCCTGTGTTTTGGAATCAAAGGTTTCTTAGAGGACTTACAAATTAAGGAAGTAGGTTCCCCATTCACCTCTTCATCGTCAATACCAACAACAAGTGGTGGAGGCATTTCTTCCTCATTCACCAGCTTTCCCCTTTTCACCAGCTTCCTCTTTTTTTTTTCTCTTCTTTGTTTTTCTTTAGAATAGATTCAAGGGCTTCCTTCTTTTGCAGCCTGGTAGTAGATCTTTTAGGAGTGGGCTCTTTGGGAACTGCCCTTCTACTCCTATCCGCAAAGAAGCTTGCTACAGGCACATTGTCATAGTCATCCTCACTGTTTTTATATTCTTTTTCAGATATAAATCTCATCTCAGGAAAGACAATGGTTAACGGCTCAGCATCGAAGTGCGGAGAAGGAAAAAGATCAGTATTAACCTGGGGATCTTTTGAGGAGGAAGGAGTTTCATCCCAAGTTGGAGCAGAGGACCCCTCTTGGGATGAGGGATCAGGTCCCTCATTTGGTTCCCCCGTAGTACTGACAGATGCCAAATTTTCAGAGGGCACCAGTTCCCTACCCTTACCCTTATGACTTTCACCTTCCCCCTTAGACCCAGTGGTCTCATTTTCACGCTCATACCCACCAACCAAACCTCCATCTGCAGCGATTAGTAACATGTTCTCAATGGCTTCTTGTTCATTCACCCCAAGGTGGAATCAGAGGATACAAGAGGAACATTACCTGTAAGATTGGCAATATTCAGATCAAAGCTTGAAACGGGCGATGCTGAGTCTTCACTACTACGAACCACACTTTGTTGGGCTTTAGAACTCTCGCCAACTTTTTGACTCGAAACTTTCTGACCCTCGTCTCCGTCTATTGTTTCGCCTTCTACTATTTTTTTCGGCAAGGCAAAAGGAGAGGTTGCAACAACGAATCTTTTGGGGTTCTGAGTCTTACGACTGCAGTGAGAACCAGAACTCGATTGGGTTGGAAAGGAAGTGGTAGGTGGTTGTTGGTCTGGTATGGGGTTTTGCCTGGGTGACAAAGGGGACTCAGACTTTCGCTCATGTGCTTTGTGAGACAAAGACACAATGAAAACTACATTTGAGACATTTGAAGCTTATGGATCTTGATACATAGTGAAGATTTGAAGTGAGGACACGAGAGTAAGAGTGTTTACTTTAAGAGAGAAAAGGAAATTTTTGGCTTTGATGTGGATAGTGAGGAAAGAGACAACATTTTAGGGGTTATTTAGAGGAAGTGAGGGACCAGTTACAAAATGGGTAAGAATCACTGGGTAGACAGGTCATTTGGTAACATGTGTGATGTTTGAGTTCTAAAGAGATGAGAGAGAAAGACTGAATTTTTTAATGACGTGGCACTTTTATAGCCATTAAAAATGTGCATGAAAGTACAAGGGAACTACTAACTTGAGTCAAGGGAATCGGGTTCCCTGACTTAGTTTTGTAAATGTGAGCCTCATCTTTTTATCAAGATGCAATATCATTAGCTACTTGTTTGCTCTGTAGTTACCATGCATGTCTACCTGTAACGGTATAGAGATGAGCTAGAACTTGCCAGAAAATACTTTTGAGTTGTTTTACCCGTTCATTCTTTCATAGCCAATCATTGAAGGACCTGGTGCTCAGTTTAATTTTATCAACCCCAATGCTAATTGATTCATTTCAAAGTGCTCTCTGCTCAGTGCTTTGGTGAATATGTCTGCTACTTGGTTTTCTGTTTTGTAGAACTTCATGCAGATAAGACCCTTTTCAACATTGTCTTTGAGAAAATGATGTCGTACGTCAATGTGCTTTGTTCTTTTATGCTAAACCAGGTTCTTTTCCATGATATCATACAGTAATGGCACGCAATCAAAAAATACACCAAAGTCCTCCAGTTGCTGCTTGATCCACAATAATTGAGCATAACAAGAGGCAGCTACCACATACTCAGTTTCTACAGTTGAAAGAGCCACAAAGTTTTGTTTCCTTGTACCCCATGAAATCAAACATGATCCCATAAAATGTGCTAAATGTACTTTTTCTATCCACCAGATAACAACATAATCAGAATCGGCATACCCACTTAAGTCAAAAATTTTCCCTGAAGGATAGTAGAGATCCAGGTCCTGCGTTTCTTTACGATACCTTAGAATCCTCTTGGCAGCTTTAAAATGAGATTCCTTTGGACTGGATTGAAATCTAGCACACAATCCCCCACTGAATACAATATCAGATCTATTAACTGTGAGATACAAGAGTGAACCAATGATGCTTCTGTACATGGTTTCGTTCACAAGAGAACCGGGTTCATCCAAGTCCAAACGGGTGGCAGTGGCAATAGGAGTATCAATGGTTTTTGAAATTTTCATCTCAAATCTCTTCAGGAGCTCTCTAATGTACTTTTGCTGGCTTATCATCATTCCCTAAGGGGTTTGCTTAACTTGCAAACCTAAGAAAAAATTTAATCCCCCCATCATGCTCATTTCAAACTCGCTTCCCATAAGCTTTACAAACTCCTCACACAAGGAGTCATTTGTTGCACCAAAAATGATATCGTCAACATAAACTTGCACAATGAGCAGGTTCCTTCCCCGTTTCTTCATAAATAGGGTGTTGTCAATTTATCCTCTTGTAAAGCCATTTTCAAGAAGAAACTTGGACAACATTTCATACCATGCACGGGGGGCTTGCTTTAGTCCATATAAAGCCTTGTCAAGTTTGAATACATGTTCAGGATGCTCATGACACTCAAACCTAGGTGGTTGTTTGACAAAGACTTCCTCCTTTAAATATTCATTCAGAAATGAACTTTTGATATCCATTTGGAACAATTTGAATTACATATGAGATGCAAAAGCAATGAGAATTCTGATTGCCTCCATTCGAGCAACTGGAGCAAAAGTTTTATCATAGTCGATCTCTTCTTCTTGATTGTAGCCTTGAACTACTAACCTAGCCTTGCTCCTTGTTGTATTCCCAAATTCATCAAGCTTGTTTCTGAACACCCACCTGGTTCTTATGACCATTCTATCTGAGGGTCGAGGGACCATGTGCCATACACGATTCCTCTCAAATTGATGAAGTTCATCTTGCATAGCAGTAATCCAGTAAACATCTTTCGCTGCTTTCTTGACATTTTTAGGCTCAATTTGAGAAAGGAAAGCTGAGAAGGCAAACGAGTTTCTGTCTTTGATCTGGTTTGAATTCCTGAATCAAGACGAGTGATCATAATTTGGAGAAGATGTGAACATTTATACTTCCAGTTAGACACCTAAATCTCATTGTGGGAAGATCCAGGTTCCTCGGAATGGGATCCATTATTGGCATCTATGGATGTGTGAGTACCACTTCTCTGCTCAGCATCAGGAGTTCCTTGCACGACATCAACAACTATATCTTCTGCTTTAGTTGTTGTGATGGAGGAACCAAGTTTTTCTGCATCACTTAGGGTTCTGTTGTATTTTCTTCGTTGAATTCCTTGACTTGGCTCATCAATTATGCCTTTCCATTTGCCATATCAATGACTTCTCCAGGAACCTTCAACCGCTCTCTATCTTGATCAATATTATCATGTGAATTGTTTCCACATATGTGGTGTGATTCATGAAAGATTACATGTATGCTATCTTCAATACATTGAGTCCTTTTGTTGTAGACCTTGTATGCTTTGCTTTGTGAGGAATATCCAAGAAAGATCCCTTCATCACTTTTGGTGTCAAATTTTTCCAAAGCCTCCTTATCATTATTGAGAACGAAGCATTTGCATCCAAACGTTCTTGGGTGAGTTAGCTTGGGCTTTCTTCCGTTCAGCAATTCATATGGAGTTTTGTTTAGGAGGGACCTGATCATGCACCTGTTCACCAAGTAGCAAGCAGTATTGACTGCCTCTGCCCAGAAGCCTTTTGCTACGCCACTATCAATTAGTATAGTTTTTGCCATGTCTTCAAGAGTCCTATTTTTCCTATCTACAACACCATTTTGTTGGGGTGTTCTGGGAGCTGAAAAATTGTGACTTATGCTATTTTTAGCACAGAATTAGTCGAATTTTGCATTGTCGAACTCTGTGCCATGATCAGACCTTATACTTATAACATTATGTCTCATCTTCACTTGAATCTGCTTGACAAATGCAATAAAGACTAGAAAGGTTTCATCCTTAGTTCTGAGAAACAAGGTCCATGTGAATCTGGAGTAGTCGTCAACTATGATAAAGATGTATTTCTTTCCTCCTCTACTTGGCACACTCATAGGTCCACATAGATCAATATGGAGAAGATCAAGTGGCCTTGAGGTGCTCACTTTATTCTTGGGCTTGAAAGAGGACCTGACTTGCTTTCCTCTTACATAAGCATCACACACCTTGTGATCTTTGAACCTTGACTTGGGCAGCCCACGGACCAGGTCCTTCTTGTCCAACTTGTTCACCACTGAAAAGCTTGCATGTCCCAATATTTTGTTCCACAACTCAGTATCATCATCAACAACACTCAGGCGTGTAAGATCCCCATTGTACAAGGACTCAAAATCAACAACATAGATGTTTTTAAATCTTTTTGCCAACAGAACCACTTCACGAGTCACGAGATTTGTGCAGGTTTTTGATAAAAAATCAACTTTGTTTTTTTTGTCACAGATTTGAGAGACACTCAGTAGGCTATATTTCAAGTCATTCACATAGTACACATTCTCAATTGAATGAGTGAGCACCTTCCCAATTCTTCCTACTCCCAGAATGTATCCCTTTTTGCCATTGCCAAAGGACACACTCCCTCCTTGCAGGGTTTTGAGTGAAGGAAAATCGTTAATGCTTCCAGTCATATGCTTAGAGCAACCACTATCCATATACAATTTTTGGCTGCTTCCTTTTACTGCTTCCTGCACAAGAAAATTAAGGATTAGGCTTAGGAACCCAAACAAGTTTGGGTCCCTTGTAGTGAGGAAAAGGGTGAATTGAACTTTTTTTTGTCCAAGCAAGCAATACACATTTTTAATAGAGGAACCAGGTTCCTTAGCAGTAGTTACCTTTTTCAACAAAAACCTTATTTTTCTGTTGGGACTGAGTTCTAGCCTTATAGTTTTCTTTAAGGTGTCCAGAGTTGCCACAGTGAGTGCAAAGTTAGTTATTAGAGACAATAACATACTTTCTATGCGGATTGTATGAAGTCCTTTCCTTTTGGAACCTAACTCCTTGCATGTTCCCAACATTGCTTGTATACATGGCAGTGATTTTATCAGAGGACCAAGTCCACTTTAGAGATTTTTTTAGGTCATTTTTTACTCTACCTAGATCTTCTTGAAGTTGTCTGTTTCTTTCAAGTTCAGCACACAGACTAGATTTCACAGATTTGAGTTCATTTTCAATCTTAATATGTGCCTCACTTATAACTTCCTTTTCCTTTTGGATGTTCCCAGAATTGTTTTCCCTTTTAGTTCCTCAATTGTTTCTTTTAGATCCACAACTACTACCAATAAGTCATCTCTCTATGTTCTACGTTTTTAATTTTTTCAGTCAGAACATCTTTTTCTTTCTTTAGAACCTCGATGGTTTCTTTTAGGTCAACCACTACAACTACCAGATCATCTCTCTCATGGTCTACCTCCCCTAGTTCCACAGTTAACACATTTTTATCATTTATAAAACTATGATAAGCATCAATTAGAACATTTTTCAAATATATAAGCTTCTTATGAGAGTAAGACTTCAAATTTCTTTGAACGTCTAGAAGGTTTTCCTCATCATCATCATCATCTTCATCATTGTCAGATTTTGCCATCAGGGCAAAATATAGTCATATTCAGCTGCTTCACTTTCAACTGTCATCATGGAGGTGTCACCTTATTCATCATCTTCTCCAGATTCATTGGAAGAATCTCCCCATGTAGCAAGAGCTTGTTTCACAACATTGTCAGCGACATCTTTTCTCTTAAATCTTTTATCAGGAACCAGGCTCCTCTTAATTGCTTTGTCTGTGTTGTGCTTGTACTGGTCTTACTTGTGGAGAGGATAGTCCTTTATTAAGTGTCATGGCTTCCCACATTTATGACATAAGTCATAACCTCTTGGCTTGCTGGAGCTGCCCCTTTTTGGAATGCCTCCATTCATGCGAACCATTTTCTGAAATTGATTCGTCAAGTAGTCCATGTCAGCATCCTCACCACTTGAGTCATTGTTGTCTGCCTTGAGGACTAGGTTCTTCTCCTTTTTGGGCTATGTTCTTTCATGGTCCTTTTTCTTCTTTATTTCATAAGTCTTCAGATTACCAATGAGTTCATCAATGGTCAATATTTGCAGATCCTTTGCCTCCATGATAGCATTTACTTTGCTTTCCCAGGAACCGGGTAATACACTGAGTCTTTTCCTGACAAGTTTGTGTCTTGGAATGATCTCTCCTAGAAAGTGAAGCTCGTTGATGATAGAGGTGAATCGAGTGTGCATGTCCTAAATGGACTCATCATCCTTCATCCTGAAGAATTCATACTCAGTGGTGAGCATGTCAATTTTTGACTGCTTGACTTGAGTTGTTCCCTCATGTGCTGTTTGGAGAGCTTCCCAGATCTCCTTGGTAGATTGACATGTAGAGATTCTATTGTACCCGTATGGTCCAATACCACAGACGAGGATCTTTATTGCTCTGAAGTTCTTTTCTATGGCTTGTCGGTCAGCATCGTTGTACTCCTTCCTTGCCTTTGGAACTGTCACTGCTTGCTCGCCAATAGTTTTCATGGGGACGAAGGGTCCATTGCAGATAACATCCCAGAGCTCTGAATCTTCAGCCATGATAAAATCATGCATTCTTGTCTTCCACCATCCGTAGTATTGTCCATTGAATCTTGGTGGTCTGTAGGTTGATTGACCTTCTTCAAAGTTTGGTGGAGCAACCATTTGGATCCTTTCTAGGTGTTAGGCCTGATAGAAAGAACTTGCTCTGATTCCAATTGATGAAAGCTTAGGGTCCACCAAACTATATAGAGAACCTGGTTCTCTATCAATCCCACAGAACACACACAATAAGAGATAAGTAAATGACATACTAAAGTTTTACGTGGAAAAATTTCAGCTCACGGTATTAAAAACCACGACCTATACTCGTAGGATTTTAACTTCACTAACCGAGCAACTTCAGATTACAACCTATTGTAATCTAGGAATTAAACTCTTAATCCATCATTCACTTGTAATAACTCTATTACAAGCCTCTTTGTAATAACTCCATTACAAAGCTCACAACTCGACTAAGTCTATCCAAGATACAAACACAAGGTTTATGGTTTTACAATTGCTTTCCTACATAATGCTTCTAACTAAGCTAAGTAGCAATACAAAAGTACAACACAACTAAGGACGTATAATAACACAATGCTGGAAATTGGTCCTTCGTTCTGTTTGTTCTTTGTTCTTGAAGCCTGGAAGTCACTTGCAAGATGGCAACATACTTGAAAGGAAACTCACTTAATTTTCAGATGTGCAAGTGTGTTTTTTTTCTTTGCTTCATGTTAATAGTCTCCAAGTGATGCCACTTGGATGATGCAACCAAATATCCAGTACAAGGCATTCCCCATAAAGTGAATGTTGCACTATTTGTACTGTTGCGTGTGTGCAGAGGAATAGTTGCATTGAATTTACAACTGTGGGGAGTTGACTGGTACCGTCAGCAAGAGAACCTATGTCCATTTGTTTCCTATATCGTTTCATTGACTCTAGTTGTTGGAACTTGTGCCCGACTTGAGACTTGTTGTTCTTGAGCACTCTGAGGATGTGTAACATGTTCCCGATCTGGTTCTTATCATAAAGTTTGTTAGATCATCAAAACACAAAAAGACACATAACTTATCAGAATGGAAAGGATTGGGGTGATTTGTGGATTATTAATTAGTATGACTATTTTAATGGGATTGGGATTCTTGTGGATAAGTTTTCTACCATAGAATTTTCCGTCACCTGTTATTTTGGTTTTGCTGTTAAAAATTTGTAACGTTTTCTTCAACCTTGTATGCGGAAAATTGTCCTTCATTATCAGTATCGAAATGTATGACTTGGCCCAACTAATCCGAAGAGAGGCTGAACACCTTCACCTAAAGGGATAAAGCATTTCTGACCAAAAGATATATACTCTGAAAAGGAATCTCAACCATCACATCACTAACGATGTACACTTTTGTATATTCCAAGGCCGATCCGTGTGATGCTAAGGAAGTGCACCATGCAAGGGTTTGGTTAAGATAAGTCAGATTCCACCAAGTATAAATGGAACCTAATCATACATGTTATCTAATTATATCTTCGTAGTCGATGGGCAACATGTGGACATTCATATATCACCTCTTCTTGATCCGGAGGAACGGAGGAGGCTAGGTTAGTGAAAAGATGATTATCTGTTCAAGAACGTAAGGTGTCCTTACTTTTTAAGGATGAGTGATGTAAACCTTTTCTATATTTCAAGGGTCATTCCACCGAGTACAAATAGAACCTAATCATACATGTCCTCCCCTTATATCTTCATAGTGGACGTGCAACAGGTGAATATTCCTATACTACCTCCAACTCTAGCTAAGATAGGACCACATTGTTAGCATTGGACTTTTGGTGTATTCATAGTCCAGCCTAGCTAGTTTATACGCCACAACAAATGTTCTATGCACCCTAGAATGATTTCATTTTAAATGATATGAAAGGAGTTAAGTTGAAGCTACCAATTCATGTGCACAAGTCAACATAATAGATTAATAGTGCTGCCAGTTCTGTATGCTAGACAGCAACAAGCACTTGTACAAAATCTCTTGACAATGCTTTTGTGTAGCTTGTATTATATAATCCAGCGGTATGTACTAGTTCAGAGCAGCATCAAGAACTAATAGACAAATGAAAAGTTAAGAGCAGTATAGAAATCATATATTTATTTATGTCCTCCCCTCTTTGAGAGAAAGAGTATTATACTCATGGACATTTCCATAGTCATTTACATCGTCACCTCTCTATATAAGTGACACGAAAGCGTTAATAAGAAGAGCCACTGAGCCAGTTGCAATCATGTATGAAAGAAAGGATATTAGACATGCCCTTCATTCCTAAATTAGATGTAGAAACACAAAAAGAAGGATTAGAGATGTTAAGTATATATACTCGGATTTACTAATCAGCGCTTACTCTGACTCTGACTCTGACGATGGTAATGCCAAGCTGTTAGCAGTCAGTTCTTCCAGAGGTGACTCCAACTCAGTGTTAAAGCTTTTTGTATAATGGAACTCAATTTGCAGCCTCTGATGAAGGGGTGTAGATGCCATCAACCCCTTCTTCACATCAACTTGTAATTCTCTAATGGGGATTGCCGCCAAAAAACTCTTAATGTACTCTTTACACGCCTCTTTACCTTTGCAAACAACGCTCGATTCCTCCTCATTTTCAGGTACTTTGTCGCTGCAGATGATGGCTGATTCTCCCGTCTTCTCATTGGGGTTATTTGTGGTGACAATGATTTTCCCTTCATTAGTAGTAGTCTCCTTCATATCAGGTTGCTCCTTTTTACTGCTAGCCAGTTTATCATCGGGCTGTTGACTCCGGCTAGGTAGCCGCAAAATAGTAGTGTCTTTGTCAAATTTGAGGATGAAAGCCTGGTTGCAGCCCTCATAAAGCCTCTCACCAAGTGTGTCGATGATATAATATGCATCTTGTTCGACCTTGAGGATGAAGAAGTGGTCATTCCAACTCACAATGTAAACGAAGGGCTCGCCATGACTGGCATTGCCTTGAACGGATTTAGAAATCTCATCCCAGATGTTGTCAAAGGACATGGCATCTTTGAGAAAATCGAATCCCTCATCTTCAATTCCTTCTGGATGAAAAAAACCAATGAATGATTTTTCTGGGACTACTAAGAGCGGGCGTACTTTAGCCTGGACCACTGTTTCGAGATCAAAATGCTTATCTGGGAAACGCTCCCTGTACGTCTCATTTTCACAGAGATTCCTCCACTCTAGTGAACCTTCACGGATAAGACTGTCAAATTGGGACTTGATTGGCATTTCTTCCGTGTTGGAATGAAACCAATCAGCAATGACAGCAACCAAGGCTGTGCAAGCACTTTCACCTGCAGCTCGTTCATTTCGTTGATCAATTGAAGCAAAGAAGACTCCAGTCTGCAGCTTCATCTGCCCATCACGGCTTACTATCTCTTTTTTCTCCCAACTACCAACAGCAAAACTGTCATCTCCGAACTCGGAGACTGCAAGTCGATTTGCAGTTGAACCTTCCTCAGATTTACTCCACTGCAAGAATTGGGGAGGTATTGTTAAAAGAGAGAAAAACTTCGACAATTAGAAGGAAAATGATTTTGGGACAAGAACTATGGCGTATAGACTAAATAGTGAAGAATAACATTCCACTGAACAATATCATTTGGATACTGGAAAGATCTAAAGATAAAAATGAAAACAAGAGAAGATTAAACATACCCCTGAAGAAGACTCATCAGAGGAACTAAGTTGTCGGCGATCAAAATCTATATCATCCCCACCTTCCTCTCCATAATATTTCTTCAACAACGGCTCCCCCTTGGTTTTCGGAGATCTGAAGCTTAACTTTCTCTTTCTCCAAGGGAGAATTCTGCGTTTTGAACTCTGCTGTGATAATTGATTAGGTCTTGCTCCAGTTGCATCCTCAGCGTACGCATGCCCTGCATCAGATTTGTGATGGCTATAGTATACCAAATCCTCATCTTCACTGCCACTTGTGTTTGAGTAATATGATCCACCGGCATGGTTTGCATATGCAAGTGTTTCATAACTGAAAGACTTCCGCAGTGTCGTATCCTCTTTTACTTCCTCCGATTCAGCTTCTTCTGAATCACCAAATGAATCTGTGTCAACTGGGTAAGTGAGATCAGTATCATCACTTTTAACCGAGTTCCTTCCATCACTGCCCTCCTCTTCATGCAACACCTTCTTTCGCCGCATAGCAGATAATCCTTTGAAAAGTTTAACTTTCTGTAGACCTGCTTTCAAAGCAGAAATTTCATTTCTGTCTGTCGACAAAACCTCTGCAGGGGAAGGAGATACTGGAGCAGACATGACAAACTTTGGCATCATTTCTAAGGCTTCATGAGCATTCCCCAATTCAACAAGGTTGAGTGACAACTGCCATACATATCAACTATTTTAACCAAAAAAAGAAGATTGATGTAGAATAAAGAACAAAGTAGATCAAGCAAATTTGTTTTGCTTACACAAAGTGAAAGGTTTCTCTTGATACCGCCACTATAGGCTTCCAAGGGAATGATTACTTCACCGTCTTCTTCTTTTTCCCTAGCAGCTGATGCAAAGTCCGCAATGTTCAATGACGCCGTAGCAACTATGGGGACTTTATTGTTTGGTCTTCTATTTGTAACCTGATTTAAAAGAAGTATGAATAAGTACTGTCAAGAAACTTACAAACAGAATCACAAGTATGGAATTAATACAATGAGATAAGGAGGAAAAAGTAATTAAGAAATTCAAACCACTGGTTAAGATAAAAGTTAGTACCGGAACATCAACAACAACAACATACCCAGTGATTTCTCACAAGTGAGTTCTGGGGAGGGTAGTGTGTACGCAGACCTTACCCCTACGCTTACCCTGGGAGGGCAGAGGTTATTTCCGGTAGATCCCGGACAGTTAGTACTGGAAAAAGAAATAAAACCCCAAGAGGAGGTAGCAAATGACTTGTTTAAGAAAAGCAACATAGGCCCCAAAGCGAGGGAAGGAACAAGCAACTAAACAATGTGATCCTCCTAAGAAGAATAAGCATATACCCGAGAGACCTACTATTCTTCCTTCTTTCTCTTTTGTTGCCACCTTTTTTGGGTTGAATCCAACTTCCTTCTTAATTAGGAAAGAAAAAGATGCCAAAGACCTTTTTTGGGTTGAATCCAACTAAAGAAAGGCATATTCTCCAAAGACCTCATTAATCATTTGCCAAAATAGTAAAGAAATATACAGAATATGCCAGTATTATATATTTCCATAATGTACAGCCACAAATGTAGAAAAGTTAATACTGATATGAATAGAAAATAGTAGGTCTCACCATCTCTATTACATCACTAACAAAACACACCACAAGCTACTAAGGTAGGTCTATCAAAAGGTAATCATTAAATCCCATAAAGCTTAATTAGCCTTTTGACTCTCAGGGCATGTCAAAATAGTACCTTCATTATTTTAGCTAAATCTCAAGGCTATTCATGGTTAAAGAAAATTAACTTTTCAGACAGAAAAGTGTCGTCGGTTACTATAATGTTAAAGGAAGAGCATCAAGGGGAAATTCACAATTTATTGACTTTGTTTACTCCTATGTTTGTAATCAAAACAAAAGGAAAAAACAGTTTGGTGCTGAATCTCTTGCTAGCATGATATTGAAGAGGCTAACACAAATACCCTTGATATATACTTACTAATTTAAGGAAATTCAGGAAATTACTCATTCAGACAAATACTACAACAACAAAAAAAAAAAATCTAGTGTAATCTCACATGTGCGGTCTGTGGAGGGTAATATGTACACAGACCTTACCCCTACCTTCTGAAAGTAGAGAGGCGGTTTTCGATAAACTCTCGGCTTATCCAGACAAATCAAGATTCTAAGTCTGCTAGTTCCAGTAAAATACATGATATGATCGAAATTCATGAAACCAAAATTTAAAAGACAATGATCAAGAAAGGCTTAATTCCTTCTAATTCCTTACACATTTAAGACAAGAAAGACCCCAAATTCATAGTCAACAAAAAGTCAAACTTTCACATCAGATAGTCAATGCCTTTGATCACTTCTCAATAATTTGCCAATGAAACAGAATTCTCAGTATCAGCAGTGGCTCTCAAATCCCCATGAATTGGATTAAGAAATTAAGTTCTTATCTCATAAAACATTCCAAGATTAATTTTTTAATCTCTATTTTTTGTTTCTCAAAACAACCAAATAACCCATGATACAACAATCACCAAAATCATTAATATTCATAAAGAAAAAATCAGAGGTAAAAGCAAGCAATAACTCACATTAAACACAGTAAAAGAAACCTCCCAAGGATGAAATTCACTCTCTTTGGATAGAGAAAAATTGCATAGGCTCTGAAACTCTTCATTCCAACGAACAACACCATCATCATCATCCTTCAAAGACTCTTCCTTTGTGAAATTCTTCTTTACACTTTTCCTCTTTAGAGAACTCAAACTCAGAGAATTATTACCCTTTGAACCTTTCCACTTTATTTCAACAGCCAATCTTTGAAAATCAGGTGAAAAGTTTAGACCTTTAAGACAGTTAACTGTGATCTTGGCCTCAAATTTCTTTGTAGATAGTGGTGGCCATGGCCTCCACTTCATCATCTTCACACCCATCTTTTCTTTTCTTTTTTCCCTATGAATTCACAAAATTCCAACACAAAACAAACAAATACTCAAAAGGGTACTCAAAAAATACAAAAAAGATTATATCTTTGAAAGATTTGGGCCTAAAAATGGGAGATTTTAAAGAATTTTGAAAGTTAGTTTGGAATCAGAATATGAAAAGAGAGAGAGAGATGAAAGAAGAAGAATTGTTTTTGAGTTATGTAGAACCACTCTGTCTTTTAGAGAGAGAGAGAGAGAGGCCGGCAATGTATAAACACCTAAGGAGTAACGTCTCTATTTCTACTAGGATTTCAAGAGTGTTTGTCCCACACTATTGTTCCCCTTTTCTTAATTTTTCATGTTTGTGGATTGGATTAACTATTAAGAATATCCATTGCTAATTTCAAGATTACTTAAAAGGTATAAACATAATAAAATCTAATCTTTTTAAGATAACATTTTCCAATGAAATCTAACCAGATTCCATGTCCCATATTTTTAGGATAAAGGCTAAACTATAGTAACAAATATTTAGGTACAAAGGTACATTGAACCTTCTTCGATTTCAGATATTATTTGCGTTAGGCATCTTGGGTTCTCTAGAGGGATTTTAAAATTTAAGATTTTTCTTTTGGATCTATGAAAAGCAAAATTAAGAATTTGTAGAATTATTATAGTAAATTCGGGCGGATCCAGGATTTCAAGAGGATGGATGCACTATTGTGAAGAAGTGAATCTAGAATTTATATTTGATTGGTTTAATTTTAGTGAAATTATCATGACCCACTATACTTTTAAAATTATAGGATCAAAATTATATTCTTTTTGAAATTTTAGTAATCTTCACACACACACACACACACACACACACACACACATATATATATATATATATCCATACTCCGTACCGAAAATAAGACCGTTCAGAGTGAGATTGGAACTGTCAATTTCATTTGTAAAGGTGCACCCAATAATAATTGCACTGGGTTCACGCACATATATTTAAGTATTTTTGAAGAAATATATTATTATTATACATGGTTTAGGGAGACTTGGATATGCTTATATAACAACAATAACAACAACAACAACAACCCAATATAATCTCACTAGTGGATCAGTGAGGTCTGGAGAAGGTAGTTTGTACGCAGACCTTACCCCTACCCTAGGGCAGAGAGGCTGTTTCCGATAGATCCTCGGCTCCCTCCCTCCAAGAAATTCCCACCTTGCTCTTGGGGTGACTCGAACTCACAACCTTTTAGTTGGAAGTGGAGGGTGCTCACCATTAGAGCAACCCAAGACTTGGATACGCTTCTGATTCCATTTAATGCTCTTTAACTTTTTAAATTTTCGGGTACAAGGTAGTTGAGTAACTTTTGCTTAATATTATGTTATGTATCTATATACTGAATTATTAAACTCGTACTAGTACTTTAAATTGGGACTCGTCATTAATAATTTAAATTTGTCTTTACTATTTACTAGTGCACTGTAATTACAACTAGAAACTAGGTGGAAAAAGGCTAAAGCGTTAGCGTGCAAGAACTGATGAAAAACCAACAACTTGTTTTTAATAGTAGTCTAAAGAATGTAAAACAAAAAAGATTAACAATAAAGAGAGGAAGACTGTAATAACAAAATAAGTTCCCATTATAAATAGTTGTTGTGGTTTACAACTGTCACTAGCCATAGGAATCTATTTGGTCCAACCGAAAATGGAAATTAATCGAAAGTCTTCGATTTGTCCATCAAAATTAATGCATTCTATTTTGGTTCTACCTTTTTAGGCAGAAATTGTATTATTAGAACATACTTCATTCGTCTCAAATTATTGTAATTTTAAAAATAATTGTATCAAATTATTTGTCGTTTTAGAAGTTCAAGATAAAATTAATTATTTTTTTTTCATTTTATCTTTAATAGTAATTATTCTTAAAGATGGAGATATCTCATAAATAGAGCAAAAATTCGATGAAGAGAGATTATATCTTAAAACATAAATAAGGGTAGAAAAGTTCAAAACTTTTTAAAATTAATATTTTTTTGGAGAAACACGACAAATAATTTGAGACGAAAAGAGTATGAAATATAAACATGTATATCCATATGTGATGCACAAATAAATACATACATTAATGTGTACATATTGGAATTTGAATTTCAATTTACTATGTTTTATAATAAATGCCTTAAATATTACTTCTCACATTTCTCATATTTCAATTTTCGAGATTCAAACTAATAGGAAAAAAATTATAATAGTTGTTAGTTTCTGAATATCTAGTTATCCAATTTGATTTAATTTCAAAATTGGTCAAACGATCATCTATAAATGAAAAGTGAGAATTGGTCAAACAGTCATCTATAAATGAAAGTGAGATAAATTTGGATAAAGAGAGTACTTATTCAGAAATTTATGTTGCTGCAATAATGAATCATGTGCACAAAATCTAGTCGATTTAAGTATTATTATAACTATGGTAGTTAATTATAGTATCAAATATTGCAAGTCACATCAGATTCCAGAATCTAATCTTATAAAAGATTTTTAATTTCTCAGGTGAATAGAAGCTGAAAAATCGAACTTTATAAAAGATAAATTCGAAATTTCTTAAATATCTTATGGGTTATCTACTTATAAAGCAAATATTAAAATTACCTAATCAATTCTTTCTAGTTCTAGTTATGCGTTGCTTTTATGTACTTTAGTTGGACATTTTTTGTACTTGGAAACATTTGTTATTCGTAATTACTTTCAATGTCCTAATTCGTTTTATTCCGTTACAACTATTTAAATAGTCAAACACTTCTTATGTATACAATTTGTAATTTCTCAATATATATTTTTTTTCTTGAAAACTAAAAAGTATCTAATTCAGATTATTAGATTAAGGTATCCCTCCACTCGCCATTCTTTTTGATACAGAGAGATTGAGAGAGACTGGCATTCTAGTGGGAAAAGTGTATCGCACGATGTTTTCCTTATTTTATTTATATTTCTTTTTTTCTTTTTATTTGTTTTTTGATATTCGGGCGTCTACGCAGCAAAGTATTTTATAACTTACTAATCGCTGAACAAAGATAGTTGAACCCGCTGAAAGCCGGACTCAACCACGAGGTAGATTGAAAGAGAATCTGTAACGAGAAATTTCTTTCTCGTGATAAAGAGATAGTCTCGAAAGTGAAAGCTTATCTCAAATCAATATTGGATCAAGGGATGTAGCATTGAAATTTGAAAGCTCATGGCAAATTTGAAGATTACTTCAAATTTTTATATAATAAGATCTAATCCTTTTAAGATAAGCTTTCAATGAAATCTAACCAGATTCTTGTGTCCTGGAGTTGTTTGGGTTTTCGTTCTTTTTCGCACAAGATTTATCGAAAGCCTATGAGACTTTAAAATTTATTTACATAGGAATTTCAGATATGATGTGTCGAATTTGTCTTTACATTTTACTATATTAAACAATAGTTTAAATGTGTCCGATTGATAACGTGCCGAGTTTGTTTCTAGTATAATTGTTGAGGTTTTATTTTTAAGATGTAATATTCTTAAAATGAGGGTGAATGGGAAATG